>JAQPPZ010003406.1:0-256887 GCA_028583015.1 Wollemia nobilis
AATCAAATTCTTTTAGCGCTCCTAGCCCCCGAAAATGTAGGAGACGTCATTGTAACAGAGATCAAGGGATATTAATGAAAGGGCTATGTTTTCTCCATTTGCTTGTGTCTCTTCCAATGCATTTCTTTTCCATTTCATGCACTTTAAGTTTCTAGGACTTAAGCACATTTGGTTTTGGTTATATCGCAATTAGTGTTTCCTTCGCTCGGAATCTCGTGCTTTCAGATGACACCAAAATAGCACCAATCCGATTATGTGACTGCAAACACTGATCGCTTTGACAAACACAGCCCCAGGGGCAGCCCTCAGAGGTTAAACAGTGGTCTTAACCACTTTCATAGCAATTTTGTAAGGTTAAGAAGCAATTTGGCACACTTGGACACTTTGCCCAGTATTCGTCTCACCCAGGGATGAATTCAAAATAGAATCCGTCCCACCCCAGGATGAATTTTGAATCCATCCCTGGGTGGGACGAATTCTAAGCTTAACGGGCAAAAAGACAAATGGCACCAAGTGGCAGCCCAGAACAGTCAGTTGATGACTCCTGCCTCGCACGCGTGTGTAGGTGGATAGAGGGGCCGTTAGAAGATTGTCACAAAAGGCATTTATCAAAGCCCAAGTCAACGGAGGACTCCCCTCCCTCACGGGAAGACAAGACTGCCACATGGCACCTATGACCAACACATGGCATTCGTGCTTCCCTCCCAAAAGAGACCCCATGGGTCTATAAAAGGTGGGACTTTTCTCACCCAAAATATACAGGTTGAAGGAGTTTTCAAGCAACAAAGTGCTGCCGAGTTGAAGACCTACTTGCACCACTTTTGGTTCACCTTCTTGCATCCACCAATCTATTTTGCAAGGGAGGTTGTTGGGTGGTTTTTGGAAGCTTGAACCTGACCCAAATCCAACACATGGACACCTGAACCAACCAATTGGCCGACCCCCCCAATCCTAAGAGGTTTTGGGCCCATCCCTAGTGGATTGGCATCGAAATCAAGTGCCAACGATGGGAGGCCCACTTGGGCACCTCCGCACTTTCTAGGTTTTAGAGCATTCTAGATTACTTTTTCAGGTTGCATTTTGTGTTATTATGTTTGGTTAACTCACAACTGCAATTTCATAACTTTTGGTCAGATTCTAGTATGTTTTGTGTCGCTTTGTTGTTTCACTAACTTGCAGGTGGCGAGATCAAATTCCCGAGGGTAGAGGCCAAATTGGGAGAATCCAACCATCTGGGTCGTCCCAAAATGGCCCCAATTACATAACCCCCTTGTTTGCAGGCATTTTGCAGGTCTTGGGAATCGACATTGGAGCAGCAGCAGGTCGGCTTCTTCAACATAGAAGAATTCGTCCCACCCAGGGACGAATTGTAGTCAGAAATCGTCCCACCTAGGGACGAATTCTAGTTGAAGGCGATTGGCCAGCTGTATCAGTGGCAATGGCATTCTGGTAACATTTTCTGTCTTTTGTCAAGTTTTCGAGTCGTTTAGAATCATTTTGTTTACTGTTTTAGATAAATGTTTGCATGCATCTTTTGATAATTTTAGAAGAACGAACACTTTTCACTCACAGCAGGTGCTACTGACATCTTGGTTGTTTCTTTGTTCGTAGGAGAAGCAGCGGAGGTGAAGAACTCATCGACATCAACGGCGACATCATCTTGGCCCACCCATTGCAATCGTGGGCACGTGGAAAGAGGAACGTTGAGTGATTGTAATCAAATTCTTTTAGCACTCCTAGCCCCCGAAAAGGGAGGAGACGTCATTGTAACAGAGATCAAGGGATATTAATGAAAGGGCTGTGTTTTCTCCATTTGCTTGTGTCTCTTCCAATGCGTTTCTTTTCCATTTCATGCACTTTACGTTTCTAGGACTTAAGCGCATTTGGTTTTGGTTATATCGCAATTACTGTTTCCTTCGCCCGGAATCTCGTGCTTTCAATAAATATCTCTCTTATTCTCATTGTAAGCATTGAAAAGCATCCATATCCTAAGGGGTGCTTTCCTTCATTACCTCTTGCATATCATCCTGGTACGAGCCTTGTTCAATCGATAGTGTAGTTTTTGAATTTCTTCTCTCTCTATACGTAACTCACAGTTCACATTAATAATAATCTATGATTATTTACAAAACCTCTATCCTGGTTCTATTGTGGGTGTTCTACTTTGCTACATGTTCTTAGAGGGACCTATGTTCCTTGTGCACTATCAACCATCGTGCATGTGTTCACTTGACCCACCACAACATGAGAGGGTCTTATTATTTTCTTTGGCGCATCATGACTCATACATAGGCTAGATAGGATTTCCCTTTTCACATTTTACTTTTCTTGTCATTTATTGCTTTCATTTCCTATATTGCAATTTATGTTTCTTGTCTTTATCACTTTCCTTCCTTTTACTTTTCTTGTAGAGTAGGACCAAAAGAAGATGAGCCCCAACGATCGCATCCAAATATAAGGAGTCGGCCTTGGATAAAAGACATCATAGGTCATCTCATAGGAGCAACGTCTCATGCTCTCCCAGACTTCTTAGGATGGGCATCCCCCACATGAGGCATGGATCCCTAGATACACCCAATCGAAGGGAGGCTCAAGGACCAAAGACTAAAACCATGAGAGGTTATAATGCTTAGGGAGGCGCAAGGGTTGCATTCAACCCCCAATAACCCCCTTATGGGAGGCAAGTTGAGAAAGTGTGATCTCAAGGAAGTTAGAATCTAGTGAGAGATTGATGGTTAGCAAGCTAAGCTAGCTAGAGAATAATATCTTATTATCCAAGGTGTAGCTAAGATTGTTAGAGTTAAAATATGGAATATGATAATTGGGTAAGTCTAGAGGAGGGTGAGGATCAACAAGAGGGTTGTGTTCACTCACTAAGGAAATCTCATGAGCACTCATGTACTCTTACATAATTTGCGCGTAATAAAAATTATTTTGTTTTCATTATGCCACCCTACAATGTTGTCACAATAAACTATTCTTCATATCATTATATTTTTGTTGTAAATGAGAGTATGTGCTAGCTTACCATTACCAAAAAAATATTATGCATCGACAATAAAAACCATCATGATAGAAGGGTTCAGGGATACATCATGTGCATGCTATATTTTAATAGTATCGTATTCTCTCTTCACCTTATAATTCCTAAAGGGATTGAAAACCCATTTGAGAATATCCTCCCATGTACATGTAATTGTTCCCTTGGTTGATACATATTTATTTAATAAGTTTTTAGTATCTAATGACTCAATCTAGAGATAGGTATCAAAATTCTTTGTAAAAACTTATTTATAATCATTATGGACAATTAATCATACACTTTATATCCTATGCTTACCTAGGCTCTTTGTATAGCAGGGTGGAGGCTTGTATATTTTAGGATTGGTTCATGGCCCAACAAAGCATAGGTCTAAAAGGATACTTTTGATCCATCTTTGATGTGCCATTATAGATGTCGTAGAATAAGATCTCAATAGGAAAATATAAGGACCCATATGCATGAACCCAAAGAAAGAGTTTTGAAAGTGAAGATTATTTTATTCTCCCCATTATCAAGGTAATTTAACCTTGATCATCTTGTTCCAATAACTATCATGGTCCTAATAAATTCTCCATATCATTTTGATATCTAATGTTGTCTTAATTTTTGATAAGCTTTTACTCCCTACACTTCCTATTCTTTCTTTCCTACATTCTTTAACCCGATAAAGCAATGAAATCCCTAGGTTATCTAAAGTACATTACTAGAGGAAGGTATACACGATCTTATATTTTTTGGTTATAACTCTAGTTGATGTTCTAAAGTCAGTAATAAAAGAACTAGAAAATCTTGTAGGACTAAAATGATGAATATAATAATTTTAGCTTGGACAAGATTCTTACCTTTCTAGTTGGTCAACTTAATAGAGATATAATGGATTAGGTCCTTCCATAGGGCTATAAGGCACCTACTTGAGAAAAGTAGTTGCCTAGGTATTGGTTTAGGAGCTAACTAGTTGGGAGTTGTAACATAGTCACTACACCAAAAAAGGTTTTAAGGGATGCTAAAAAATGACGATTATTTACAACGGTAAAAAAACCACCTTAATAGACCTTAAGAGGGTAGTTTTAAACCACCCTCACCAAAAAAAAACTTCTAAAGACGCTTAAAGACAACGGTTTTTACAATGATTTAAAAATGTCCTTTTAGGTCTAAGAGGGCGGTTTAAAACTGCCTTTTAGACCTTAAAAATCACCCTAAAAAAATTATGCAAGATTTGGCGGTACTTTTTATTTTTTAGATTCGTGGGTGTGTTTTTTTATTTTTTAGATTTGTACTCGAGATTTTTGAATTTTTATTTATATTTTAGTTAATGAGGAAATTGTGTTAACCTAGGTCTGGCATTGACATCACTTACTTTCTTCTTTGTTTTTATCAAATTATGACTATGGCAATTAACATGACGAATGATTTTATATCAATTTAAGGTGGAGAGGAGTTAAATGCTTTAATAGGCTTGCAGCCTCACATTCTGCTACTGTTGGATTTAAGTGTTTTGCTAAAGTAATTCAATTTGACATCATGACTTGAAGCTACAAAGACAGAGATGGAAATTTGGAAGTAATGGGTTTTGAATTTGATACTATTACTACTTTTTATGCAATATTTTGACCGAAGAGGATATCTTGCAATTCAAAACCTTTGAGTGACTCGTTCTACAATTACTCTAAAGGTAGGCTGTTTTATTCATATTGCAAGCCATGAAGAAAAGTTTAAAATGAAATTAATGAATAACTGGTTTTAGAAAACATCATTCTTTCATATACCAATGACCATGTTTAAGATTCTTCATGTGGGCTTTGTTGTTAGGCATGTAATACATGCATCATCTATTCCTCGATTCAATTCAGCATCTTTGTTTCTTCGATGGAGAGCTCAATCTGTATATTGCTTACATTTGTTTTCCAGCACTGATTCACCTTAAAGCTTTTAAAATTTCTCTAAATTTTTAAAAAATAAAAATAAAAATAAATCATTGATATGGCCATTTTAGTTTGTGTAATCCTTTTCACTGTTTATGGCACATATTGAACATGTCCTGAAGAATTTATTGATCGATCTGTATTCCCAAGAAGTTCAATTTTGTACAAATACATGCTATAAGTCACATGTTAATATTCATAGCGTTAACTTAGAAAAACTCATTTTTCATTTATATTTTAGTTAATGGGGAGATTGTGTTAACCTAGGTCTGGCATTGACATCACTTACTTTATTCTTTATTTTAATCAGATGTTTGCAAAATTATGTCTATGGCAATTATCATGAGGAATGATTTTATGTCATTTTAAGGTCGGGAGGAGTTAAATGCTTTCACAGGCTTACAGTCCTCGCATTCTGCTGCTAGGGTTGAAGTGTTTTACTTGACATCATCACTAGAAGCTACAATGACAGATATGGAAATTTGGAAGTAATGGGGTTTGAATTTTATGTTGTTACTATTTTTTTATGCTGGTTTTGGACTGAAGATGATATCTTTTGCAATTCAAAACTTTTGTGTGACTGGTTCTACAATTGCTCTAAATATGGGCTATTTTATTCATATTTCAAGTGATCAAGAAAAGTTTAAAATGAAATTATTGAAAAACAACCAGTTTCAAAAAAACATTATTCTTTTATATGCCGATGCCCCTGTTTAAGATTCTTCATGTGGGCTTTGTTGTTAGGCATGCAATACTTGCACCATTTGTTCCTGGATTCAACATATTTGTTTTTTTTGGGTGGAGATCTTAGTCTGTACATTGCTTACATTTGTTTTCCAACATTGATTCACCTTAAAGCTTTTAAAATTTCTCTAAATTTTCTAAAATAAAACCATTGATATGGCCATTTTAGTTTTTGGAATCCTTTTTATTGTTTATGACACATATTGAACATATCCTGAAGTATTTATTAATCCATATGTACTCCCAAGCAGTTAAGTTTTGTACAAATACATATTATAATTCGCATGTTAATATTCATAGCGTTAACTTAGAAAAACTCATTTTTCATTTATATTTTAGTTAATGGGGAGATTGTGTTAACTTGGGTCTAGCATTGACATCACTTACTTTCTTCTTTGTTTTTATCAGATGTTTGCAAAATTATGGCTATGGAAATTATCATGAGGAATGATTTTATGTCATTTTAAGGTCGGAAGGATTTAAATGTTTTCACAGGCTTGCATGCTTGCATTCTGGTTTTGGGGTTGCAATGTTTTACTTGTGGAATTCAGTTTGACATCATCACTTGAAGCTACAATTACAAAGATGGAAATTTGTGAGTATTGGGTTTTGAATTTCACACTGTTACTATTTTTTATGATGGTTTTGGACCGAAGAGGATATCTTGCAATCCAAAACTTTTGAGTGACTGGTTCTACAATTGCTCTAAAGGTGGGCTATTTTATTCATATTTCAAGTTAAGAAGAAAAGTTTAAAATGAAATTAATAAAAAACAACTGGTTTCAAAAAACTTCATTCTTACATATGCCAATGACCTTGTTTAAGATTCTTCATGTGGGCTTTGTTGTTAGGCATGCAGTACTTGCATCATCTGTTCCTGGATTCAGCATTTTGTTTCTTGAGTGGAGGGCTCAGTCTCTACATTGCTTACATTTGTTTTCCAGCACTGATTCACCTTAAAGTTTTTAATATTTCTCTAAATGTTTCATCAAAAAAAACTATTGATATGGCCATTTTAGATTTTGGAATCCTTTTTACTGTTTATGGCACATATTGAAGATGTCGTGAAGTCTTTATTAATCGATATGTGTTCCAAAGCAGTTCAGTTTTGTACAAATACATGCTATTAGTCATATGCTAATATTCATAGGGTCAACATACAAAAACTCATTTTTCATTTATAATTTAGTTAATCAGGAGATTGTGTTAGCCTAGGTCTGGCATTGACATCACTTACTTTCTTCTTTATTTTTATCAAATGTCTGTAAAATTATGGCTATGGCAATTATCATGAGGAATGATTTTATGTCATTTTAAGGTCGGGAGGAGTTAAATGCTTTCACAGGCTTGCAGGCCTCACATTCAGCTCCTATTGGGGTTGTAGTGTTTTGTTTGTGGAATTCAATTTGACATCATCACAATGACAGAGATGGAAATTTGGAAGTAATGAGTTTTGAATTTTAATCTGTTACTACTTTTTATGTTGTATTTGGACCAAAGAGGATATCTTGCAATTAAAAATGTTTGAGTGACTGGTCTACAATGGGCTATTTTATTCATATTTTAAGTCATGAAGAAAAGTTTAAAATGAAATTAATGAAAAACAAATGGTTTCAGAAATCATCATTCTTTCATATGCCAATGACCATGTTTAAGATTCTTCATGTGGGCTTTGTTGTTAGGCATGCAGTACTTGCATCATTTGTTCATGGATTCAACATCTTTGTTTCTTGGGTGGAGAGCTCAGTCTGTACATTGCTTACATTTGTTTTCCAACACTGATTCATTTTAAAGCTTTTAAAATTTTTCCAAATCCAATCCAAATAAGTTACAATGGAAACTTCAACTATAAGCGACTGCACTTAAACGGCCAAAACACTTCATTTTTCCTCCACATTTGTAAACCACTATTTTATTAAAATAGCGTCATATGATTAGTAATAAAAATCAAATTTGGATTAGTCACCAATTTATCTATAAAATTTATGTAATAATAAACAATTATTTATTATAAACTATTAAGATTATCATGTAATAATAAAACTAGATTTTAGTTTTTTATTTGTTTTATATTTTTAATTGACCTTTTAGGGCTACCAGGCAGTTTAAAACTGCCCTCTTAGACCCTAAGAGAATGGTTTTTTGAAGTGGTTTTTAACTGTTGACCATTGTTGTATGATACAAACTTTTTACAATGCCTTCATAGACGAGGTTGAATAACCACCCTTAAAAACTTTTTTTTTTTGTAGTGTAGTTATCATATTCCATTGTACCCTATCATATCAATTAAGAAGGAAGACACATGATATTTGTATTGACCTTCTCGCCCAATGCTATAGAGTACCTATCAACTAGAAAATCATACCCCGAACACTTTCTATATGTTGCTCTACCAAAAATATTAGTGTCATCCATAAATTGGTTGTGTGCAAGCATCTATGAAACATGTGATTTTCTATCTTGTAACGAAGTTCACCTTTTTAGTGGTAGATATTGCTCTATCTAATTCTCTACCCACTATGTTATATAGTTACGAGGAGATAAAATCTCCTTATCTAATGTCATGCTAAATATTAAAGTAACCTTCAAGGCCACATTGATTAGGAATGAGAATCAATAAATAGCAATAAAATCGTTTATTAATGTTTTCATGTGTAACTAAAAATAAAGTAAGCTAGAACTCTATCTGCAAAGTACTAATTGTGTGAACATAAGCCTTTTTAACATTAATTTTGATAACTAGATCCTTCCTTAATTTCACTAAGTGGACAAGCAAGCAACCAAAAAACCATTCAAATTTTGCTTTCCATCAATGAAAACACAAGTGGACAAGCAAGCAACCAAAAAACCATTCAAAATTTGTTTTCCATCAATGAAAACACCTTGTTCAAGAGTTATTATCTTCGACAAAATCAACATTATTCTATCCACTAAAATATTTATCAATACTTTAAGGATGGTGTTGCATATAGAGATGAGTCAAAAATCCCTAAAGATTTTGGGGTTATCACATTTAGGAATAAGCGTAATATTTGTGTTGTTATAGTCCTTGAGGATATTTTAGAACTTTATGCTCGCATTAAGAAGGGATAACAACATATCATTTTCCACAATCCCTACAAACATTGAAAATAGATCATGGAAAATAATTAGATCTAGGGGATTTTCCCAGACTTCAAGCTACAAATGTGCAAATTATCAAGATTACTTTAAATTTGTAAATTACCTCCTTTTATATTTGGTAAGCTTATCAGAATAATAATGAGTTTCCCTTCATGGAATTCAAGAAAATATTTCAATTAAATCTAGACTCTTATCTTAGTATTTAGGTTGTGTGGACCATATACATTTGCCATCATGACTTACATATTTTTAGAGTACCTCTTGAAGGGAGTTGCACTCCAACTTATTCCTGATTTAATATGAATTTCTAAAACTTAAGGATATCTTATCCATAAAATAACTAAACTCCCATAAACACCATGTGCTCCGATTCTACTAAAATTACAACCTTTTTAATTTTTGGCATGCTATTTTGCTAGTTTGTTATCTTTCAATTTAGTTTCTCAAAGGCAAAGAATATTTTTGTTAAAGGAGAATACTTGCTTATGATAAAGATGATGTTTGTTAAGGAAAATTGGTTTCCTAATTTTCTAATATTTTATCTTGATTTTTCTGTTGCGGGCATCCAACTATCCAAATTTTAGAAGATCATGAAGCTAAAGCTATTTATCTAAAGTTATTCCTTCTAGGGCCTTCATGTCACATTTTGTAGCCTTTCCTTTTTTATTAGTTATGTGGATCATGTTTATTAAAACGTTGAGGTGTTCGATTTAGTGAATGGAGATTGACTTATAAGCTGACCAATGGATAGTTTCAAGATTAGTTCTCATGGTGGATTCTAAAGAGCTATACCCCATATGAGTATTGGTTACTCTATCCATTGATGGTGAGTTTATTTTCTTCTTCTCTTCAGCACATTTAACTATTGTTTGATTCAACATTTAACATGTATTGGATGTTCTTGCTATGCATACCCATTTCCCAACTATGTAGTATGTTCAATATAGAAATTCCTATTTTACAATACTTGTGAACCATCATGAATGATAGGGGGCTTAAGGTAAGGGCCTAAAAGGAGTTTGTTTATATTCCTTCATATAAATTACTATGTCTTGCATAGCTATAACTACATGTTCTAGGCTAGCTTCAAGAGAACATTTTTGTGCTAATATTGCTTTAAGGGGTAATTGATCAGTTAATGATGTAAGTATGGTCATTAAATTTTATTATAAAATCCTATTTGATTTTAAAAAGATGATATCGATGGTATTATTTGCACACCATGGTTTTATATATGGAATGGTTTTTAGCCCTCAAAATTTTCTTTCATATTCTTCAGGTCTTTGGTTAGTTGTGTCTTTATCCTTATGGGCCCTCGAAGTCTACTCTTTGGTTGTAGATATGATTGAAATGATAGTGGGAGGTTCATATAGATAATTTTGGACCAAGTTACCTGTTGGGGTATGTAGGGTGATAACTTCAAGTAGTATTCTTATGAGATCTACTTGAAAGTAGATCTTGGGGTATGTCATGGAAGAGCCTATTGATGTATATCTGGTTGAGTCAAAAAAAATTATCAAATTATTTTTTATAGCCTCAAAGCACTTTGTCTACCACATCTCAATCAGAAGGTCATAAAGGTAAATCCATTTGAGAGGATGAACACCAAATTTTTGGTTTGCATTGAACCTGTTGGTCAAGAATCTACCTAAGGATAAAATGTATGTGTGCCCTAGACTCGGCCAACATTGAAAGGTTGAAGGAAAGAAATGTCCTTCATACCAATCTCCAGATAGGGTTGGTTCCCTTGCTACTCTAAAACTGGTATACAAATCAGGAAAATAAATTATCAGATAGGAAGGGAAATATGGTTTTAAGCCGAAGATATAATACAGGGATGAATTAATAGCAAAATTAATAATCCAGTTTAAACTGACAACATTCAGTATAAGGACAAAATAGAAACTGAACTCAAATAAAATTATAAAGCAAGAATTCTAATAGCATTCCAACATTCATTCCTCATTGAAAAATAAATCCAAACTCATAATTTAATCCACAAATGACGATATAAATCTAAGAGAAATGTAGAGCATAAAGTATAAACATACATAAAATGATCAGGAACTCAGAGCCAAATAGTCCTTAAATTAAAAAAAATGTTAAAATATGACATTTTTCACAAGAAAATATCCATCCTTCAAACTTATCAAGTTTTACAGTATTTATAGAGGATTTCACCCCTAAAATTTAATAAGCATTAAATAAAATGGTGGTAATGGTGGCAAATTGGTGGCATGGTTGGCAATATTTTCTTCCTTAGTAGCAACAACGAACCAATCAAACGGTGCCTCAAAAATTAGCGAGCATTTACAGTTGGTAGCATATTAGAACTAAATAAGAATCATCGGTAGAATTTTGGGAAATTATGGTATTTAATTTTGGCTACCCCCTAGTCATTTGTCAAAACTGGTCTTTGCTGAAAATAATGCTTGAAAATTTAATTTTGCTGCCTGAAAATCAAATTTTCTAAAGAAACTACCTGAAAATCAATTTTGCTGAAGAAACTGCTCGAAATTGATTTTCGCCCAAAAAGTGCCCGAAAATGATTTTTGGTGGTATAGCTTCCCAGAGCCATAACTTTTGATTCGTTGACCCGATTGTCTATTGTAATATATCATTGGAAAGCTTGAGAAAGGATATACAATGGTGAAATATCTAAATATCATGTCATCCAATTTTTAATCCTCTTTTGGGACCTCTAAAGTCTTCAAATTTTTTTTTAAACTTCATTGGCAAGATTTCTTAGGACAAAATATTTAATATCTCTCAAACCATTTAGAATATTAGAGTGATTATTTCACCACTGAATGCATTTCATACGTGAATGAATTTAAAAATTTATTTTTAGTGTGGAAAAAATGCCAACACTTCTGGTAACTCACGAGGTATTTGGTTTGTGTGAATGCAAATCGACCCCAGGGCCTTTATCCATTGGACAACAAAGTCACAACAAAATGCAGACACAAGAAAATGTAAACAAAGAGAGTACCTTCCACTTTGAGTCACCTAGATCTGATGATGCCAAATCACACCACTTTGTGCTCTCCACACCTTATTTATCATTCAACCTATTTACATTATTTACACAAAATTTTATGACATGATTGGCATACCATCATAATAAAATTGGCATTGGGCACCTACCCGATGAATCTGTAGTGTTTGAACCAGATCTGATTGTACTTCAGTCGATCTTTGAAGTTCTACTGGCCTCTTCCTAAATTTTTCTAGGTTACAAACAAGATGCAATGTGGCACGTTATCATGTATGTCAGTATTAATACAATTAATAAATAATATGGCAAAGATATTTGCCACATGGAAGCCTTCTTCGAGTATCGGTTGTGGTGATGGTTGGCCCCAATGTCACCACTTTTGAGGGTCCACTAGTTGTGGGGTCTTGGGTACATGCTCCTTTGACTCCTTGATGTGACAGTAGGATTTTTCTAGCGATAGCCCTACTATCAGGATTTCCTCAGGATCAACCTCCTAAAGAGGTATGCTTATTGGGTCTCAATCGAGTACTTGTATCCTATGCTCAGGGATACAAAAAAGATATAAAATTGTGTCCTCTTCACACTTAGAGCTTGTCATTAGACCCTTCTCTTCTTCCCAGTCCTTCTCTTTAAGGAAGTTGCAAGCTACCATATTGTTCATTACTGGGGTGATGCTTGCATATTTCTTCTATCGGTGTTGGGAGATATCCATCCCTTGCACTCTGAACAACTATATTATGAAATTATTCATAGTGGATATGACCATAATGGTGGGTACTATGTGAGATAGATAGGGGAAGCAACCACCAGAAGAAGTTATGGGGAATCGAGTTCTCTCCACTACAACATTTTTGCTTGGAGCAGGTGCTACTCTACTTTTGCTACCTCCTAAAAGACATGAGGTAATATTTGTTCTCTAGATTGCTATAGGAGGAGGCTTATGTCTGGGTGTAAAGCTTGAACATAGTACAGGTGGGCTTGGGTGAGTGACGATCAAATTTTCTCTAGAATTCTCCTCCAACTCATCCAAAATCGGATATTGAAATCCATGATGCACTCTAGAGGTACCCTCATGATCGTGGAAAGGTGTATCAGGAGTTGAAAGGGATCCTAAAAGTTATCAAATGTGTTGACGAGTGCTCCCACTAAGTCTACCCATGAGAATATGCTCTTACGCTCGAGCATTTTGTACCACTATAGCACCCTTCCTTCTAGAGACAGGACCAGAATTCTGATCATGACATATTCGTGGGTTATGCCATGGAGGGTCACTAGAGTAGCAACATATTCAAGGTGCTCTTGAGCCATTTTATTAGTACCATTGTATTTCTTTAGGGTCTTCAGTTTTCATTCAGGAATCTCATGGTGACTTTGGAGATTCAGAGGGTCAGGATCATCCTAGTTGGGATAGCATACCTATGCCATCATAGCAGTGGTTCTCAGAGATCATGTTCCTTTCCATTGAGTCAAAGTTACATGGTGAAAACTCTTTTATCTACTTTTAAGGTCGAGGCTGCTCACCAAACCTTGGGTTCTCTAGGGTGTCAATGTTGCATCGACAATAAAAACCATCGTGATAGAAGGGTTCAAAGATACATCATGTGCATGCTATATTTTAATAGTATCGTATTCTCTCTTTCACCTTATAATTCCTAAAGGGATTGACTACCCATTTGAGAATATCCTCCCATGTACATGTAATTGTTCTCTTGGTTGATACATATTTATTTAATAAGTTTTTAGTATCTAATGACTCAATCTAGAGATAGGTATTAAAATTATTTGTGAAGCCTTATTTATAATCATTATGGATAATTAATCATACACCTTATATCCTATGCTTACCTAGGCTCTTTGTATAGCAGGGTGGAGGCTTGTATATTTTATGATTGGTTCATGGCCCAACAAAGCATAGGTCTAGAAGGCTACTTTTCATCCATATTTGATGTGCCATCATAGATGTCCTAGAATAAGATCTCAATAGGAAAAGAGAAGGACCCATATGCATGAGCCCAAAGAAATAGTTTTTATAGTGAATATTATTTTCTTCTCCCCATTAAAAAGGTATTTGACCTTGTTTGTGTTGTTCCAATAACTATCGTTGTCTTAATAGATTATCCATATCATTTTGATGTATAATGTTGTCTTGATTTTTGATAAGTTTTTACTCCCTACACTTCCTATTCTATTTTTCCTACATTATTTAACCCGATGAAGCAATGAAATCCCTGGGTTATCTAAAGTACATTATTAGAGGAAGGTTTACACGATCTTATATTTTTTGGTTATAACTCTAGTTGATGTTCTAAATTTAGTAATAAAAGAACTATAAAATCTTGTAGTACTAAAATGATGAATATAATCATTTTAGCTCGGACAAGATTCTTACCTTTCTATTTGGTCAACTTAATAGAGATATAATGGATTAGGTCCTTCCATAGGGCTATAAGGCACCTAATTAAGAAAAGCAGTATGCCTATATATTGGTTTAGGAGCTAACTAGTGGGAGTTGTAACATAGTCACTACACCAAAAAAATGTTGCAAGGGCTGCTAAAAAATGACGGTTTTTTACAGCGGTAATAAACCACCCTAATAGACCTTAAGAGGGTAGTTTTAAACCACCCTCACCAAAAAAAAAACTTCTAACGACACTTAAAAGACAACGATTTCTACAAGGGTTTAAAACTGCCCTTTTAAGTCTAAGAGGGCAGTTTAAAACCGCCCTTTTAAACCTTAACAATCACCCTAAAAAAATTATAAAGGATTTGGCGGTATTTTTTATTTTTTAGATTCGCGGGTGTGTTTTTTTATTTTTTAGATTCGTAGTCGAGATTTTTGAATTTTTATTTATATTTTAGTTAACGGGGAAATTGTGTTAGCCTAGGTCTGGCATTGACATCACTTACTTTCTTCTTTATTTTTATCAAATTATGACTATGGCAATTAACATAAGGAATGATTTTATATCATTTTAAGATGCAGAGGAGTTAAATGCTTTAATAGGCTTGCAAGCCTCACATTCTTCTACTGTTGGGTTTCAGTGTTTTGCTAAAGGAATTCAATTTGACATCATCACTTGAAGCTACAATGACAAAGATGAAAATTTGGAAGTAATGGGTTTTGAATTTTACACTATTACTACTTTTTATGCTATATTTGGACCGAAGAGGATACTTGCAATTCAAAACTTTTGAGTGACTCGTTCTACAATTGCTCTAAAGGTGGGCTATTTTATTCATATTTCAAGCCATGGAGAAAAGTTTAAAATGAAATTAATGAATAACAACTGGTTTTAGAAAACATCATTCTTTCATATGCCAATGACCCTTTTTAAGATTCTTCATGTGGGATTTTTTGTTAAGCATTTAGTACATGCATCATCTATTCCTGGATTCAACATCTTTGTTTCTTGGGTGGAGAGCTCAATCTATACATTGCTTACATTTGTTTTCCAGCACTGATTCACCTTAAAGCTTTTAAAATTTTTCTAAATTTTCAAACAAATAAAAATAAACCATTGATATGGCCATTTTAGTTTGTGGAATCCTTTTTACTGTTTATGGCAAATATTGAAGATGTCATGAAGTCTTTATTAATCGATCTGTATTCCCAAGAAGTTCAATTTTGTACAAATACATGCTATAAGTCACATGTTAATATTCATAGCGTTAACGTAGAAAAACTCATTTTTCATTTATATTTTAGTTAAGGGGGAGATTGTGTTAACCTGGGTCTGGCATTGATATCAACTTACTTTATTATTTGTTTTTATCATATATTTGTAAAATAATGTCTATAGCAATTATCATAAGGAATGAATTTATGTCATTTTAGAGTCAGGAGGAGCTAAATGCTTTCATAGGCTTACAGTCATCACATTCTGCTGCTAGGGTTGAAGTGTTTTACTTGTGGAATTCAGTTTGACATCATCACTAGAAGCTACAATGACAGAGATGGAAATTTGGAAGTAATGGATTTTGAATTTTATGTTGTTACTATTTTTTATGTTGGTTTTGAAGATGATATCTTGCAATTCAAAACTTTTGAGTGACTGGTTCTACAATTGTTCTAAATATGGGCTATTTTATTCATATTTCAAATCATGAAGAAAATTTTAAAATGAAATTAATGAAAAACAACTGGTTTCAAAAAACATCATTCTTCATATGTCAATGCCCCTGTTTAAGATTCTTCATGTGGGCTTTGTTGTTAGGCATGCAATAATTGCATCATATGTTCCTGGATTCAACATATTTATTTTTTTGGGTGGAGAGCTTAGTCTATACATTACTTACATTTGTTTTCCAGCAGTGATTCACCTTAAAGCTTTTAAAATTTCTCTAAATTTTCCAAAAAAAAACCATTGATATGGCCATTTTAGTTTTTGGAATCCTTTTTATTATTTATGACACATATTGAACATGTCCTGAAGTCTTTATTAATCAATATGTACTCCCAAGCAGTTCAGTTTTGTAAAATAAATGCTATAGTTCACATGTTAATATTTATAGCGTTAACTTAGAAAAACTCATTTTTCATTTATATTTTAGTTAATGGAGAGATTGTGTTAACCTAGGTCTGGCATTGACATCACTTAGTTTCTTCAGATGTTTGCAAAATTATGGCTATGGCAATTATCATGAGGAATTATTTTATGTTATTTTAAGGTCGGGAGGATTTAAATGCTTTCACAGGCTTGCATCTGCATTCTGCTATTGGTGTTGCAGTGTTTTACTTGTGGAATTCAGTTTGACATCATCACTTGAAGCTACAATTACAAAGATGGAAATTTGTGGGTATTGGGTTTTGAATTTCACATTGTTAGTGCTTTTTATGATGGTTTTGGACCGAAGAGGATATCTTGCAATCCAAAACTTTTGAGTGACTGGTTCTACAATTGCTCTAAAGGTGGGCTATTTTATTCATATTTCAAGTTATGAATAAAAATTTAAAATGAAATTAATGAAAAACAACTGGTTTCAAAAAACATCATTCTTACATATGCCAATGACCCTGTTTAAGATTCTTCATGTGGGCTTTGTTGTTAGGCATGCAGTACTTGCATCATCTGTTCCTGGATTCAGCATTTTGTTTCTTGAGTAGAGGGCTCAATCTCTACATTGCTCACATTTGTTTTCCAGCACTGATTCACCTTAAAGTTTTTAAAATTTCTCTAAATTTTCCAAAAAAAAAAACTATTGATATGGCCATTTTATATTTTGGAATCTTTTTTATTGTTTATGGCACGTATTGAAGATGTCGTGAAGTCATTATTAATCGATCTATGTTCCAAAGCAGTTCAGTTTTGTACAAATACATGCTATTAGTCACATGTTAATATTCATAGGGTCAACTTACAAAAACTCATTTTTCATTTATATTTTAGTTAATGGGGAGATTGTGTTAGCCTAGGTCTGGCATTGACATCATTTACTTTTTTTTTGTTTTTATGAGATGTTTGTAAAATTATGGCTATGGCAATTATCATGAGGAATGATTTTATGTCATTTTAAGGTTGGGAGGAGTTAAATGCTTTCACAGGCTTGTCGGCCTCGCATTTTGTTGTTGTTGGGGTTGCGGTGTTTTGCTTGTGGAATTCAATTTGACATCATCACTTGAAGCTACAATGACATAGATGAAAATCTGGAAGTAATGGGTTTTGAATTTTACAATGTTACTACTTTTTATGTTGTATTTGGACCAAAGAGGATATCTTGCAATTCAAAACTTTCGAGTGATTGGTCTACAATTGCTCTAAAGGTGGGCTATTTTATTCATATTTCAAGTCATGAAGAAAATTTTAAAATAAAATTAATAAAAAACAAATGGTTTCAGAAAATCATCATTCTTTCATATGCCAATGACCCTGTTTAAAATTCTTCATGTGGGCTTTGTTGTTAGGCATGCAGTTCTTGCATAATTTGTTCATGGATTTAACATATTTGTTTCTTGGGAGGAGAGCTCACTCTGTACATTCCTTACATTTGTTTTCCAGTGCTGATTCATTTTAAAGCTTCTAATTTTTTTCTAAATTTTCCCAAATCCAATCCAAATAAGTTACAATGGGAAATTCAACTATAAGCGACTGCACCACTTCATTTTTCCTCCGCATTTGTAAACCCCTATTTTATTAAAATAGCGTTATATGAGTCGTAAGAAAAATCAAATTTATGATTAGTCACCTATTTATTTACAAAATTTATGTAATAATAAACAATTATTTATTATAAACTATTAAGATTCTCATGTATTTATAAAACTAGCTTTTAGCTTTTCATGTGTTTTATATTTTTTAACTGCCCTCTTAAGGCTACGAGAGTGGTTTAAAACTGCCCTCTTAAACCCTAAGAGGATGGTTTTTTGAAGTGGTTTTTAACCGTTGTTGTATGATACGAACTTTTTATAATGTCTTCATAGATGGGGGTTGAATAACCACCCTTAAAGACCTTTGTTTTTGGGTGTAGTGTAGTTATCATATTCCATTGTACCCTATCATATAAATTAAGAAGGAAGAAACATGATATTTGTATTGACCTTCTCGCCCAATGCTATGGAGTACCTATCAACTAGAAAATCATACCCTGAAGGTTTTCTATATGTTTCTCTATCAAAAATATTAGTGTCATCCACAAATTGGTTGTGTGCAACCATCTATGAAACATGTGATTTTCAATATTGTAATGAGGTTCACCTATTTGGTGGTAGATATTGCTCTATCTAATTCTCTACCCATTATGCTATATAGTTATGAGGATATAAAATCTCCTTATCTAATGTCATGCTAAATATTAAAGTAACCTTCAAGGCCACATTGATTAGGAATGAGAATCAATAAGTAGTAATAAAATCGTTTATTAATGTTTTCATGTGTAACTAAAAATAAATTAAGCTAGAACTCTATCTAGAAAGTACTAATTGTGTGAACATAAGCCTTTCTAACATTAATTTTGATAACTAGATCCTTCCTCCATTTCACTAAGTGGACAAGCAAGCAACCAAAAAACCATTCAAAATTTGCTTTCCATCAATGAAAACACAAGTGGACATGCAAGCAACCAAAAAACCATTCAAAATTTGTTTTCCATCAATGCAAACACCTTGTTCAAGAGTTATTATCTTCGAAAAAATCAACATTATTCTATCCACTAAAATATTTATCAATACTTTAAGGATGGTGTTGCATATAGAGATGAGTCAAAAATCCCCAAATATTTTGGGGTTATCACATATAGGAATAATCGTAATATTTGTGTTGTTATAGTCCTTGAGGATATTTTAGAACTTTATGCTCGCTTTAGGGGATAACAAGATATCATTTTCCACAATCCCTACAAACATTGAAAATAGCCCATGGAAAACAATTAGGTCTAGGGGATTTTCCCAGACTCCAAGCTACAAATGTGCCTATTATCAAGATTCCTTTAAATTTGTAAATTACCTCATTTTATATTTGGTAAGCTTATCAGAAGAATAATGAGTTTCCCTTCATGGAATTCAAGAAAATATTTCAATTAAATCTAGACTCTTATCTTAGCATTTAGGTTGTGTGGACCATATACATTTGCCATGATGACTTGCATATTTTTAGAGTACCTCTTTAAGGAAGTTGCACTCCAATGTATTCCTGATTTAATATGAGTTTCTAAAACTTAAGAATATCTTATCCACAAAATAACTAAACTCCCATAAACACCCTGTGCTCCGATTCTACTAAAATTCCAACCTTTTTAATTTTTGGCATGCTATTTTGCTAGTTTGTTATCTTTCAATTTAGTTACTCGAAGGCAAAGAATATTTTTGTTAAAGGAGAATATTTTCTTATGATAAAGATGATGTTTGTTAAGGAAAATTGGTTTCCTAATTTTCTAATATTTTATCTTGATTTTTATGTTGCAGGCATCCAACTATCCAAACTTTAGAAGATCATGAAGCTAAAGTTGTTTATCTAAAGTTATTCCTTCTAGGGCCTTCTTGTCACATTTTGTAGACTTTCCTTTTTTATTAGTTATGTGGATCATGTTTATTAAAATGTTGAGGTGTTCGATTTAGTGAATGGAGATTGACTTATAAGCTGACCAATGGATAGTTTCAAGATTAGTTCTCATGGAGGATTCTAAAGAGCTATACCCCATATGAGTATTGGTTACTCTATCCATTGATGGTGAGTTTATTTTGTTCATCTCTTTCACACTTTTAACTATTGTTTGATCCAACACTTAACATGTATTGGAGGTTATTGCTATGCATACCTCTTTCCCAACCATGTAGTATGTTCAATCTAGAAATTTCTATTTTACAACACTTGTGAACCATCATGAATGATAGGGGGCTTAAGGTAAGGGCCTAAAAGGAGTTTGTTTATATTCCTTCATATAAATTACTATGTCTTGCATAGCTATAACCGCATGTTCTAGGATAGCTTCAAGAGAGCATTTTTGTGCTAATATTGCTTTAAGGGGTAATTGATCAGTTAATGATGTAAGGATGGTCATTAAATTTGATTATAAAATCCCATTTGATTTTAAGAAGATGATATCGATGGTATTCTTTGCACATCATGGTTTTATATATGGAATGATTTTTAGCCCTCAAAAATTTCTTTCATATTGTTGAGGTCTTTGGTTAGTTGTGTCTTTATCCTTATGGGCCCTCGAAGTCTACTCTTTGGTTGTAGATATGATTGAAATGATAGTGGAAGGTTCATATAGATAAATTTGGACCAAGTTACCTATTGGGGTATGTAGGGTGATAACTTCAGGTAGTATTCTTATGAGATCTACTTGAAAGTAGATCTTGGGGTATGTCATGGAAGAGCCTATTTATGTATATCTAGTTGAGTCAACAAAATTTATCAAATTATTTTTTATAGCCTCAAAAAAATTTGTCTACCACATCTCAATCAGAAGGTCATAAAGATAAATCCATTTGAGAGGATGAACACCAAATTTTTGGTTTGCATTGAACCTGTTGGTCAAGAATCTACCTAAGGATAAAATGTATGTGTGCCCTAGACTCGACCAACATTGAAATGCTGAAGGAAAGAAATGTCCTTCAGACCAATCTCGAGAGAGGGTTGGTTCCCTTACTACTCTAAAACTGGTATACAGATTAGGGAAAGAAATTAACAAAAAGGAAGGGAAATATGGCTATAAGCCAAAGAGATAATACGGGGATGAATTAACAACAAAATTAATAATCTAGTTTAAACTAACAGTATTCAATATAAGGATAAAATATAAACTGAACTCAGATCAAATAATAAATCATGACTTCCAATAGCATTCCAGCATTCATTCCTCATTGAAAACTAAATCCACACTCAGAATTTAATCCACCAATGACGATATAAATCTAAGAGAAATACAAAGCAAAAAGTATAAACATACACAAAATGATCAAAAACTCAGAGCCAAATAGTACTTGAATTACAACAAATGTTAAACTGTGATATTTTTCACAAGAAAATATCCATCCTTCAAACTTATCAAGTTTTACAGTATTTATAGAGGATTTTTCCCCAAAAATTTAATCAGCATTAAATAAAATGGTGGCATGTCGATGGCATGATCGGTGGTATTTTCTTCCTCGACAACAATAACAAACCAATCAAATGGTGCCTCAAAAATTAGTGAGCATTTACAACTGGTAGCATATTGGAACTCAACAAGAATCATCAGTAGAATTTTCACCTTCATGGGTGGTGCCTCGATAATCAACAACATCGTAAAAGAGCGGATCATTTTGGGAAATGATAGTATTTAATTTTGCCTACCACCTTGTCATTTGTCAAAATTGGTCTTTACCGAAAATAATGCTTGAAAATTTAATTTTGCTACCCGAAAATCAACTTTGCTAAAGAAACTACCTGAAAATCAATTTTGCTGAAGAAACAACCCGAAATTGAATTTTGTCCAAAAAGTGCCCGAAAATGATTTTCACCCCGAAAAAGATTTTCTTCAGAAAAGTGCCAAAAATGATTTTTTCTAGAAAAGTGCTCAAAACGGATTTTCGCCAAAAAAGTGCCCGAAAATGGATTTTCACCAAAAAAAGTGCCCAAAAAATTATTTTTGATGGTATAGTTTCTCGGATCCATAACTTTTGATTCGTTGACCCGATTGTCTATTGTAATATATCATTGGAAATATTGAGAAAGGATCTACAATGGTGAAATATCTAAATATAAATTTGTACAATTGTTCATCCTAGTTTATAGCCTCTAAAGTCTTCAAATTTTATTTTTTAACTTCATTGGCAAGATTTCTTGAGATAAAATCTTTAATATCTCTCAAACTGTTTAGGATATTAGAGTGATTATTTCACCACTGGATGCATTTCATACATTAATGAATTAAAAATTTTATTTTTAGTGTGGAAAAAATGCCAACACTTCTGGCAACTCGCGGGGTATTTGGCTTTTCTGAATGCAAATCGACCCCAGGGCCTTTTATCCATTGGGCAACAGATTTCCACTTTGAGTCACCCAGATCTGATGATGCCAAATCACACCACTTTGTGCTCTCTACACCTTATTTATCAGTTGATCTATTTACATTATTTACATGATTGGCATGCCATCATAACAAAATTGGCATTGGGCACCTACCCGATGAATCTGTAGTGTTCAAACCAGATCTGATTGTACTTCAATCGATATTTGAAGTTTATATGGCCTCTTCCAAAATTTTACCAGGTTGTAAACAATATGCAACATGGTAGGTTATCATGTATGCCAGTACTCATATATTTAATGAATAATATGGAAAAAAGATTTACCACATGCGAGCCTTCTTTGAGTACCAGTTGTGGTGATGGCTAGCTCCAATGTCACCTTTTTTGAGAGTCTAGTAGCTATGGGGTCTTGGGTACGTGCTCCTCTGACTCCTTGATGTGATAGTAGGATTTTTCTGGTGATAGCCCTACTGTCAATATTTCCTCAAGATCAACCTCTTGAAGAGGTATGCTTATTGGGTCTCGATCGAGTACTTATGTGCTATGTTCAAGGATACAAAAAAGGTGAAAAATTGTGTCCTCTTCACACTCAGAGCTTATCATTAGACCCTTCTCTTCTTCCTAGTCCTTCTCCTGAAGGAAGTTGCAAGCTACCATATTGTTCATTACTGGGGTGATGCTTGCATATTTCTTCTACCGATGCTAGGAGATATCCACCCCTTACACTCCGAATAGTTGTATTCTTAAATTTTGCACAATTTATTATGATCATGATGGTGGGTACTATGCAGGATGGACTGGGGTAGCAACCACCAAAAGAAGTGATGGGAAAGTGAGTTATCTCCACTACAACTTTCCTGCTTGGAGTAGGAGGCGCTCTGCTTGTACTTCCTCCTGAAAGACTTGAGAGAATATTTGTTCTCTAGATTACTGTAGGAGGAGGCTTATGTCTAGGTGGAAATCTTAAACATAGTACAAGTGGGTATAGGTGGGTGATGGCCAAATTTCCTATAGAATTCTCCTCCAACTCCTCCAAAATTGGATATTGAAATCTATGATGCACTCTAGAGGTACCCTCATGATGGTGGATAGGTGCATCAAGAGTTGAAAATGATCCTAAAAGTTATTAAATGTGTTGATGAGTGCTCCCACTAAGTCTACCCATGAGCAGATGCTTTAAACGCTTGAGCATTTTATACCATTGCAGTTTCCTTCCTGCTAGAGATAATACTAGAAGTTTGATCATGAAATATTTGTGGGTTATGCCATGGAGGGTTTCTAGAGTAACAACATCTTCAAGGTGCTCTCGATCCATTTCCTTAGTACCATTGTATTTTGTTAGGGTATTTAGGATACTTTTGGGAATCTCATGCTAACTTTGGATATTAAAAGGGTCTGGATCATCCTAGTTGGGATAGCATACCTGTGCCATCATAGCAGTGGTCCTCAAAGATCACGGTCCTTGTCGCTAAGTCAAAGTTTCTAGGCAAACATTATTTTCTCTGCTTATGAGGTCAAGGCTGCTTACCAAACCTTGGGTTCTCTAGGTTGTCTTATTTTAGCATAAAAGGAGTCCATCGATCATGAGATCCGGATCTTTAGCTCAATGGATTCACCAGGTGATTTTGACAGATGAAGGTAAGCCAAAGATTCACCAAACTTGGGCTCCCTTAAAACATGAATACTATTCATCCCACTGGATGTGCCAAATACTATTGGTCAAGAATTTGCCTAAGAATAAAATGTATGTGCACCCTACACTCGGCCAACAATAAAATGCTAAAGGAAAGAAATATCCTTCAGACCAATCTCTAGAGAAGGGTAGTTCCATTTCTACTATAAAAATGGTATACATATTAGGGAAAGAAATAAACAAAAAGTAAGGGAAATATGGTTGTAAGCCGAAGAGATAAGCGTGGATGAATTAACAGCAAGATTAAAAATCCAATTTAAGCTAACAACATTTAATATAAGGACAAACTAAAAATTGAACTGAGTATAAAACATGACTTCCAATAGCATTCTAGAATTTTTTCCTCATTGAAAATTAAATCCAGACTTAGAATTTAATCCACCAATGACGATATAAATCTAAGAGAAATGCACAGCAAAAAGTATAAAAATACACAAAATGATCAAGAACTCATATTCAAATAGTCCTTGAATTAAAGCAAATGTTAAACTATGAGAATTTTCACAAGAAAATATCCATCCTTCAAACTTATCAAGTTTTTTAGTATTTATAGAGGATTTCACCTCTAAAATTTAATAAGCATTAAATAAAATAGTGGCAATGGTGGCAAGTCAGTGGCATGGTCGGCAGTATTTTCTTCCTCGATAGCAGCGATGAACCAATCAAACAATGGCTCAAAAATCAGCAAGCATTTATAGCTAGTAACATATTGGGACTCAACAAGAATCATCGGTAGAATTTTCACCTTCATGGGCGGTGCCTCAAAAATTAGCAACATCATATAAGAGCAGATCATTTTGGGAAATGATGACATTTAATTTTGGATAACCCCTAGTCATTTGTCAAAACTAGTCTTTGCCGAAAATAATACTTGAAACAATAATTTTGCTGCTCAAAAATCAATTTCGTTGAAGAAAATACCTAAAAATCAATTTCGTTGAAGAAACTTCCCAAAATTGATTTTCGCCCAAAAAGTGCCCAAAATGATTTCGCCTCAAAAATGATTTTTGCCAAAAAGTGCCGAAAATGGATTTTTCGCCAAAAAAGTGCCTGAAAATTATTTTCACCCCGAAAATGATTTTTTGTTAGAAAAGTGCCTGAAAATGGATTTTCGCCAAAAAAATTGCCCAAAAATGATTTTCGGTGGTATAGCTTCCTGGAGCCATAACTTTTAATTCATTGACCCAATTGTCTCTTGTAATATATCTTTCGAAAGCTTTAGAAATGATCTACAACAAATACATATCTAAAGATCATTTCATAAAATTTGTCATCCTCATTT
The DNA here is from genome assembly GCA_028583015.1 of Wollemia nobilis. Classification (NCBI taxonomy): domain Eukaryota; kingdom Viridiplantae; phylum Streptophyta; class Pinopsida; order Araucariales; family Araucariaceae; genus Wollemia; species Wollemia nobilis. The sequence goes on from JAQPPZ010003406.1 coordinate 25,256, forward strand.
GGGGCCTCTAAATTCTTCAAATTTTATTTTTAAACTTCATTGGCAAGATTTATCGAGATAAAATCTTTAATATCTCTCAAACCGTTCAGGATATTGGAGTGATTCTTTCACCACTAGATGCATTTCATACTTGAATGAATTTAAAAATTTATTTTTAGTGTGGTGAAAGTACCAATAGAACCTTTGGGACAAAGGTCCAATATATAGTTATAATTATTTGCAATACCACAAACCTCCATTTAAAATTATGTTTCTCTTATTTTTGTTGTTGAAAATAATAAAAATGAAACTCTTTGAGAGGAAATATAGATCCTCAAAGGGACCTCAATTATTTTGTATCCAATATTTTTACTTTGGGATTGGTAAGTGTCCCCCAAAAAATATGCCAATCATTGTTTTAAACCCAATTTTATTAATTTTTAGTCATAAAATTTCCTCCACCAAGGAGAGAGTTGGGGTCTCTTCATGTTGTATAATCATAACATCTTATAGAAAAGTTGTTTAATAGTTAGTAGGTGCTTGTTATGCATACCTCTTTCCCAACTAAGTAGTTTTCTCGATATGTTACAAAACTTGTGAACCATGATCAATGAGAGGAGGATTAAGGTGGAGGCCTAAAAGGATTTGGTTTGTATTCCTTCATATGATTTACTATGCCTTGCATAGCTATAGTTGCATGTTCTAGGCTATCTTCAAGAGAGTATTTTTGTCCTAATATTTCCTTAAGGGGGAATTGGTCGGTTAGTGATGTGAGGATGGTCATTACATTTGATTACAAAAACCTATTTGATTTTGAAAAGGTGATCTTGATGGTATTCTTTCCACACCTTGGTTTTAGATATGGAATGGATTTTAGCCCTTCAAAAATTCTTTAATCTTCTTGAGGCCTTCAAATTCTACTCTTTGGTGGTAGCTGTGATTGAAATAATAATGGAGAGGCTCATACAAATAATTTTGGACTAAGTTACCTATTGGGATATGTAGGGTGATATATTCAAGTAGTATTCTTATGATATCTACTTTAAAGTAGATATTGAGGTATTTTGTGGAAGAGCCTATTGTTATATATCTGGTTGAGTAAAAAAAAATACCCAAGATATTTTTAATAGCCTTGAAGCACACTATCTACCACATATCAATTAGAAGGCCTCAAAGTTAAACCTATTTGAGAGGATAAGCACCGAATTCTTTGTCTATACTCAACCTTTGGGACTAATGTCTAGCATATAGTTCTTGTAGACACCCAATTTTGTATGCAAACAAAATGTCAATTATGTCATCAATCAATGATCAAGAAAAATCAACCCTTTTGTACCCAAAATTGGAGCAAAAAGAAGCTTGATATTTGAGGATCACAAAATTGCTTCAGATATTTACAAATTCTTACAAAAGTGGTACTATTGGAAAGGCCTCGAAAAGAGATTTTCAATGAGTATAAATACACCTATGCTTGTTTATGGTATGATACCCCAAAATGCTTCTAGATGATATAATTGTAACACTAAAAAATTTTGTATGGTGCTTTTTCACCAACAAAATTATGTACGATGCTTTTGTACAACAATGACACTTTTTACTATCGTCACCAAAACTAGAGGCTCAATAGTTAAAATTCCTATCATAGCCAGTTCCTTGTGAATATCACCTTACCAACTAGATTTGTGTGCATTTAGATGGAATTTCAATTCCCAATCAAGCTACTCAAACTACCAATCACACCATGCAAATACCAATCATACTTGTTAACAATCCAATCATCTCATGCATCTACTACTAACTTTTCAATCATCCCTAGCAAAATTACCTAAAGCTACCACCTCATCCTCTTTGCACTCTCCACCATGAGCTTGCAATGGATGCTCCAAGGGGGCTTGGGTAATCTATAAATCCACACCTAGGGAAAGCCATGAAAAAAAGAGGAAAGGATTTTCTTTTATAGGTACATGTTGAGATTACTTCTTAGTGCTTATGCTTGAAGACCTATCAAGACTTTTGTAGATTCAAAATTATTTTCCAATAATTTCTAGTCAAGCATTTGATAGTGCTTATGCTAAACCAATTGATTTCTTAGCTATAGATAATTTCCTATTGCTCATTTTGTTCCTCAATTTTTATCTGCCAACCTCAACCTCTTACTTATCTTTACTTTTATTCTTTTCCTTTGCCTGATTGTTTTACCTTCCTTTTGTCATGGTCGATGTGTCTCATATTTTAATCTCCCATGTGGACATCTACATCAATTGAGGAGTATTATCTCCTATTTTGATAACTAAATCTCTGCTAGTTAGAAATGCATACTATTTTTTTCATCCAATTATAAAATTGGATTACAAATTAGATGATATTGTGTCTAAAAACTTAATACAATTGACCTTTTAAAAGTTGTTAAATAGGATACGTCCAACAAAATATTGAAAAGACCATGATTACAATTTGTAACTAATTATTTAAATTCATAGATTAATTTTTAATTACATTCAAATATTACATAATATTAATGATAAAATGATACAATCCAAGAACAAGAATAATATATTTAATAAAATTAAATATTCACTTCGTGATGTCTACACAAATATCCTTAATAAGAAGGAAACTATAAAATAATATTTGGTTTTCATATAGCATGAGAAGAGTTGAATAGCACTTGTTAATTAAATTTGTTGTTTTCTACGATTGTTTGATATTTTATGCCAATGACATCTTCCTTTTAGTAGGTTTAATATTACTCATGATGATTTGTTTAGGTAATGGACAACTTAATTCAGATAATATTTTGTGTTTGAAAGAGATATTTTTGAATTATATCTTTAAGAAAGGATTGAAGCATATATATATTTTATTTTATTTTTAATGGAAGATATTTGTTATAAATCACTTATAAAGTGGTAATGATCTTGTTGTTTAAATAAATTAAATACAAAATTCATGTGTTTTTTTTTTTGCATTTACTAGAGGAATTTGTTACATTTTATTTTTTCATCAATTTATAGTGGGTTCAAATCTTACTTCTTGCTTCCACTATAACCTCCTGTTGTCTTTCATGTGAATATCCGCATCAGTGAGGAATATTATATCTTATTTTGATAACTAAATTTCTGCTAGTTAAAAATACATACTATTTTAATCATCAAATTATGTAATTGGATTATATGATATTATGTCTAGAAAATCAATACAATTGACCTTTTAAAAATTTTTAAATAAGAGAAGTCCCAACAAAATATTGAAAAAACGGTGATTACAATTTGTAACTAATTATTTGAATTTATAGATTACTTTTTAATTACATTCAAATATTACATAAAATTAATGATAAAATGATATAGTCCAAGAACAAGAATAAAATATTAAATAAAAGTAAATATTCACTTCGTGATGTCTACACAAATATCTTCAATAGTAAGGAAACAATAAAAATAATATTCAGGTTTCCATATAGCATGAGAAGAGTTGGATACTTGTTAATTAAATTTGTTGTTTTCTAGGATTGTTTGATATTTTATGCCAATGTCATCTTCCTTATAGGAGGTTTAATATTATTCATGATGATTTGTTTAGGTAATGTACAACTTAATTCAGATAATATTTTGTGTTTGAACAAAGACATTTTTGAATTTTATCTTTAGGATTAAAGCATATAGATTATTTAGTGGAAGGTATTTGTTATAAATCACTTTTAGAGTGGTAATGATTTTGTTGTTTAAATAAATTAAATACAAAATTTACATGTTATATTTTTTGTTTTTTTTATATATAAGAGGAGTTGATTACATTTTTTATAATCATGTTATGGTGGGTTCATGTTTTGCTCTTTGTTGTTACTATAGCCTCCAGTTGTGTCCTGTAAAATTTTTAAGATAGCGATCATACTCATCAACATGCCCTTCAATTCTATGACGCCTAACCTCCAGTTGTGTCGGGTAAACTTTTTAAGATAGCGACCATACTCGATCAACATGCCCTTCAATTCTATGACATCTATGACACCTAAGGGATTGAACCGTGGTCTATAAATTATATATTTAATTTGTTATACTATCCATCTGCTACATTGATATGGATATTATTATCTATATTAATTTAGGTAGAATATATTCACACACAGATTTTATTTTAAAAGTATTTGAAAATATATTTTTAGTAGAGATTCAACCCCGAGGACTATCATTCCGTGTGGATGTTTAATTTTAGAAAAATTAATATTTAAAATGACATAAATGGCTAAGTATATATTTTGAGGTATGTTACACCTCAAAAAATAAGCTTTTAATATTTTATTATTTTAAAATGTTAGATTTTCACTCAAAGGAACATTGTTAAGAGGTATTAACCTAACAAAATCCTTTTTACATACAATTTTAAGGTAATAAGGTGATGTTATAAATGTTAACCTTTATGGAAAATATTTTTAGTTTAAGGTCTTGTGATTATTATCACTATAACCATGTTAGACATGATAAATTTAAACAAAATATCCCCTGACATCAACTAGGATTATATTTCAATTTTACATTAATTAAGACTGTTAGTAACCTCTTACAATTATTCTTTAAACTAATGACATACTAATGACATAACATATGCAATATAATTATGTAAATAGTATTGATATTATTCTTAAGTACCACTTATTTCTCTTTAAATATTATCATTCTTTTCAATAGCAAGTAAGAATTTAAATTCTTCACCACCTCAACAATATATATCTTTGGATATCTTTATATTTTAACTTTTAACAAATTTTTTTTTAAAACCTTTCTTGGAAGAAATAAAATTTTTCTTTTAATATGAATAAAATATGTTTATATAATAAAAATTGTTTAAATATTTCATATTTAAATAAGTACATGATCATTTTATTAAGATGATGAGCATAAGGATTGTTACTTTATCTTCCTTCATTTAAATATTTTTTGTTTGCATTAATAATTTTTAACACAAACTTCATTTCTATTATAAAGATCACAATCTTAGAATAATTGATGTTATTTGTTCCAATTTTATAATTTAAGTTTTAATATAAAAAATTTTAATCAAAAAATAAATTTATGGTGATCCTAATCATCTCCATTAAAATCAATTCATTTGAATTTATGACAAATTTAGTTATATAAAAACTAAATATGATAAAAAATGAGGTTTGATGTTACAAAATAAATTGAAATACATAAAAAAATATTACCCTTTATAATTTGAACTAATCTAATGCAATAAAAAACAACTTCAATATAAATAATTCTTGAAAATAATAAGCAAAACTATAAATCAATGTATATTTGATATTAATATTTATTTAAATAGATAAAGTTTAATATTTAATATGAAAAATAATATAAAACCTATGTTTTTGCAGCTTAGGATTTTTTGGTCACATGTTGTTGTTGCATGTTTGCTCTTCCTTGGACCGCCATATCATTAGGGATATCAATGCTATTACTGTAGAATTTTGTGTTCTAACTTTGCCTAGGGCAAGGGGCTTATCCCCTTGTTATGACTACCTCTTAGGTCGTCGAGCTTCACTGTTAAGTGAAGTTGCATCTACGAAGTGCCATGGCACCAAACAACAAAGATACGAAGTTTGTCTCAAGAGTTTTCTATGAGGTAATTCCTCTATACTGGACATAGTCCTTCCCATGTATGATTTTGATAAAACTTGTAACTGGCTTGAGAGTCACATCCTTGTTGGGTATTTTATGGGGATGATTCTCAGTGTCTCGCTAATCTGTCAATGGATTCATCAAGTCTCACAACAATATAGCATAAAAGTCTGACCACATTCAGAACCTTACTAAAGGCTTCTTACATTTTTAGTTTACCAAACTGTAGCATGTCATTTTGATTATGAACAAAGATCCTTGTTATATTAGAAAGACCCTGTTAAATCTTCAACCCTGGTACCATAATTTTATAGTCTCTTTCGATGTTTCCTTACATGTCCTTGTTTGGATAGAATTTGAAGGTCTCCCTTTTCCCCATTGTCCATTCCTACCACAACTTATCACACCGATTGGCAAGTAAATGTGCATGGATCCACAAAACTTCTATGTTTTGTAGCCATACAAACGTATTTCCATTGAAATTGATTTCTCAAATGATCCTAAGGATTCTATTGATATTCAAGTTGGTGAGACCATTTTCAACAATGGGTGGTCTATATAAATCTCCCCAACACTTGTTACCATTGTTAGTTTGTAACTCACAAGATAAAATATTGTCCTCTTATGGAGGGTTAGTTGAAAATTAGGTTTTTAGTAGAAGTGTTAGTGTCTTCTGTTGTAGTTCAATATATACCTCCCTCTCATGCAGGGGAGGAATGGATGTTTATCACTAGGAAAAATGGTAAAGAAAACTTACTGAAGCCTTCTACGAAATATAGTAAAAATGAGTCTCAATCGGGCTCTCAACCATGGAACTCTCATGCAGCTACTACAAAAAGAACTTTTTTTTCTCCTCTTGTAGGTACTTGTAATGGTAGTACCCAACAAGACTCTCGACTCCTCAAGTCTCTTGGATGACTCAACCATCGACTATGTCGGAGTTCATCCCCTCAAGTAGATGCCTTGTCTCTCTTCATAGTCCATCTAGCGAAGTTCCTTCATAGAATCCTCATCCCTCTTGTAGTCCACCTAAGGAGTCCTCAGGCATCCCTTTGGAGAAGCGAAGACAGGTAAAGTTTTTTTGATAAAACCATAGTAGGTTTTTCATGAATGTATTTGAATCTTTGGTGGATTTCAAGGAATCTAAGGTCATCAAAGGAAATATGCTCCTTTATCATGTCTTATGAAGTGCATGTCTTAGAATATCAATATTTTGACAAATCTTGTGCACAAGTACCTTGTGTGTTAAGGTTTGGATGATTTCAAGATCAGATTCAATAGTGTTGTTATTTTATACCTTTAGAAATTCAAATTTACTAACTTCATTCTATCAAGTACTTGCTCTTTTTTTGGCCCCAGGGCCACACATTTCATACTATGCATGACACATGGAAAGGAGAGATAGCCATCTACCTTTCAGAAACCTACCATTCCAGGTTGATCTCTTGGGGATGTGACCATTCCAATCATGTAATTTGGATTTTAATGGAGATTGATGGCCATATCCTTTGTGTGCTCAATATATAAGAACCTAATGATGCTAATTACCATTGTGCGCTATGGTAGTGGGTTATCCTCTCTCTCCCTCCATTTTATTTTGTTGCTCTATCGGGGCTTGATTATGATTGAATTTCCACATAACAATATGGATCTTCTTCCCATGTGGTGGATCATCGAGGAAGGGGAAGCGTGACTTTTCATGAAAGAAAATTTAGGGCTCTCTGACCCCAATAGCTACTTATTACCCTATTTCTTCCCTGCTAATGCCTAGTTCACGAGGTCTAACAACTAGTAGGTTGAGTGTCATGTGATAAAAATATTAGATAGATCCATGCTCTTAGATTCTAATATTTTCTCCATTGATCAGCCCTTACCATATTTCCTCTATCTCTGTCCACCTCGAGCTCTATTTTTTTTACCATTATCCCATTTCCTTTTCTATCCTGATTTATTTTGCCCTACATCCTCTTTCTCAATCATGATTCAACCTTAATACTTCTATTCTCCACCATCCCATGTTGAGAGCCTATGTCATAAGAATTTGGAACCTAGTCCCTAGATCGAAAGGGGCCTCCAACTAGATTAATTGGTGTAACATTGCTATCCACCACACTTCCATCTTCCTACACTCACTAAGGCACAAGATTGCTGAGTTTTGTTGTCACTCCAATGCTACTCTCAAGTGGGAGTTGGAGGTGGCATCAACTCAGTTGTAGTCCAATCCTTTCAATGAGGAGCTTCAAAGGTACCTCATGATTATCAAACACCAGTTTTTGATGGTGAAGCACTATGATGATAGAGGGGCACAAATCAAGGTAAGGTTACATTGGCTTAAAATTGGTGATAGGGTAACCAAGGAGTTCTTCAATTTTTGCATCATTGTAATCAATTTTTAGGCATTAAAATATTTAACATTAATGGAGAGCATATTTTTGAGCTTCCTTATATTCTCTCTGCTTTTGAATAACATTAGCAAACTATGTTTAGGGCTCAAACCCGCTCCCTTCAGCTTGACCAAGCTTTTAAATCCTACCTCTCTATTATCGTAATGCAACTTTCTAAGTGTCAAAGAGCTACCTATGAAAAAGACCTCTCTTTGAAGGGTTTGGAGGAAGCTCTTTATCATATGGTTGACAATAAATCCCTTGGTCTTGATGGATTTCCCTATTAGTTCTATAAGTCCCTTTGATACATTGTCAGGTCTAATATTCTTAAAGTTTATCAGGAGGTCTTCTTCAAGGGTTCTCTGGTCCCTATTATTAATAAAGGATTATTAAATTTATCCCCAAGGTTGGTGATCCATAAATCATAAAAAATTGGAGGCCTATTACTATTATTAATGTTTCCTATAAGATCATCATCAAAGCCCTTGCTTTGCACATTCACCATATTATTTTCATCATCGTGTACCCATAGTAAACTGGCTTCATTGAGGGTATGTTCATCCTTGGAAATACTATTGTTATCTGGGAAGGCTTGGAGTGGGATCATAATTCTAACTAATGATCCCTATTCATCAAAATCACCTTTTAGAAATCCTACAACAAGATTGATTAGTCATTCATTCTAGCCATGCTTAAAGCTCTTGGTTTCGAGCCCTCCTACATTAGCTATGGAGACATTTGTTGAGGCTTCAGATGTTTTATCCATTAATAGGCATAAATCCTCAAACATTGGGCTCTCCTATTATATTTGACAAGGCTACCCATTGGCGTCATCCTTGTATGTCCTCATCATTGAGGGGTTTGGTTATTTACTAGTTCACCACACCACTCAAGGTTCTATTCAGGGAATTTCTCTCCCAAGAGTTGAGTCTCAGTTGATCAATGATCATTTTGCTAATGATTCTTTCATCATGCTTATTTATGGAGGTGTTATTCAGTACGTAATTTCTTTCTTAGACACTTTTTTTTGGCTTTTCAATCCTACATTCAATGGAAAAAGACTCAATGTTACAAGTAATCTCCTGACTTAATGCCCTACTGGCTTAGTCAATATCAGTGGAGGATCATCTAGAGGGGGAAATATTTCACTTTTTAGGTATTTATTTTACCTTTAACAGTTCAAGGTCAAATTTGTGGAAGTATGTCATTAATAGGGTGGAATAAAAATTTTCCTACTAGTGCACAAAGAAGTTCTCCCTTGCTGATAAATTCTAAATCTGCTCAAAAGTCCTTGCAACCACCCATGTTTATTATTCTTCCTGTTAGGTCCCATACAAAAATTGTTATAAGAAGCTTAATAAGATTTTGAGGGACATTTTATGGTCCTATTATAGTAATGGTTCAAGATTCCACCATATTTTCTAGGAGTATTGTTGTCTCCCCGAAAGCCATGGCAGGCTTGGCATTCTCAATACCTTGCATCAAGGTTGGGCTCTCTATGTTAAGTGTATCATCTGAGCCCTTGCAAGGAATGAGGCCTAGAATATTCTCATTAGTCACTATATCTATGAAGGTTTTCATTTTGGTCGTAAGAGTTGGAGGGGCATGGGCTTCCATTCCCTCCTTGTTGCTCCTATGTCTATCGAAGTGACAAGATCCTTTGTCATAAGGAGCATTTGAAAATCTTGGGAGAGTGTTAAGCCTTGGTTAATATGGAATGGCTAGAGCTTCTAAAATGACCTCTCCATCAAACAAATGAATTTTTGGTGGTCACCTGTCATCACCTACTACGGTTCTCTACTTTCACAGGTTCCATGTGTTCATGCACTTAGATTTTTTTTATAAAGTTGTGCGATGAATCACTAATTTATTTTCTCATCCTACCAAATATTATCTACTTTAGGATGGCTTTAGATTCAAATTTGGACTCAAGCACTATTACAATAACACTTTTGAGACTGTCAAGGCTTCTCTCCTTGAATCCATGTTTCACAACTTTTTTGTGTTTTCACGATCACCTTGGTGGAAGGACTGGAAGTGCTATCGAGATACTCCTCTACAAAATTACAAGGCTCATTTGGGGTATGTTTGGTTCCCTCCTTGCCTCCCCATGATTGATAAGCTTAATAAATGATGGAAATTTTTTTCCCCTCAACCTATTTGGATGAACAATTTCTAAACTGCTTGGGCTTCTTTCTCAGAGCCCAAGCTTTTCTATTTTTTATGGAGTCTTCTTCACCAAGGGCTTCTTTTTGGGGAGCGTCTTTGGTATTTAGGCATTCCTAGCCCTTATTTCCCTTTTTGTCTTCATTCTAAGGACTTTATCCATATTTTTTGGGTCTGTACACGTGCTCATTTCCTTTGGGAGTGAGTTTTTCCCTTTTTTAGACCCTATTTTTGTGCCACGTTTTAGTGGAAGAATATCATTTTTGGAGGCCCTCTGTCCTTGCCAGTTGTTTTTTTTTTAAGTGTGGTACTTATTTCATTTGGTGACCTTATACAATGTCTCAAAAGCTAGAAATGATTTTATCTTTGGTAAGTGTTCTTACTCTCCTCACATATCTGCTTTTGAGAAATCTAATATTATCTCATTTGTGTATTTTAAGATTGTAGTTCAGGCCAATAAGGTGGCTATGGATTTCTCTCATAGTCAAGAGTTTATTTATGATTAGGGGAACACTTCATGCATATTCAATTAGATTCCTCTCGAGAAGGATTATCCCCAAACCTAGTCTAGGTCTAGGCAATGTCATTGTTGAGTCCCAAATGATACTCCTACCCCAGCTCAAGGTTCCCCTCCTTACAGTGTTGGCCTTGGTAACTTGACTACTCCTCTCTCTCCCTTGGCTCCTTGGCTCAATGCTTAGGACAAGTTGGGTGCTCCGACGTTTGCTATCAATGAGGATCCATTTGTTCATGGCTGGGAAGATGTTATTCATACTTTTTTCTTTCAAATAGAGATGGGATTTGGTGCCAAAGTATCCTAATGATAATTTTGGGTGGGACTCAATGCCAATGGTGGTAAACCCACATAATGGATCTTCACCATTGTGGGGATTTCCCTTATTTTTGCTTTTGCTCTTGTTGTGTGCGCTTAGTCATTATTTTTAGTATGTAATCAATTCATTATGTTAGCTAGTTGATAGTGTCTATCTATGAGTTCTATCGAGTGGTTTCGATTAGTTGTTAGTTGATTTATTGGTTTCTCACTCTATTTAAACGATGGTAGTTTTTTGGTTGATGGTGTTGGCTACATGGTATATTTATCTAACTCTTTTTTTTGTTTGTAAAAATGTATTATATCAATCCTTTAATATAAATATCTTTTGACATCAAAAAATAATAATATAAAACTCTTTACTAAAAAAATTTCAGTGGTAGAGACTTTGGAACTTTCAATAGAAATCCTGCATGGTTTAGTGGTGTTCATAATGCTTTATGATTGTGGTTGGGGATAACCATTGAGTAAACAATATCTGTATCATATGGCCTATGGCCTCAAAACTACTTTATCTTTTTATATTTTATTTTTGAATTATAATAAAATAATAATAAAGAATAAGTAATTTAAAATTAATTTTAAATATATTTTTTATATTAAAAATGTGTCATAATTTTTTTAAATAATTATATATTTAAAATACAAATAATATCAATATTTTTATTCACTTTTGTGTTAAATTTTTTATTTTATTTGTAAATATAAGGCTCTAACATTAATATTTATTTGCTATATATTCTAATCAGTTAAACATAACATAAACATTGAATCACTTTTATATAAATATACTAAATTTTATCTCGAGGGAACAACGCAACGATTTAGGCTTTGGCTCTTCTTTGGGAGGTCCAAGGTTCAAACCACAACATGGGCGAGTGTGTGAGAGGGTGGGTGTGTGTATGACTATATTTTTTGCCCCTATTGATAAGCTCAACTCTCACCCTTATGAGAGGTCATGGTTAGGATAACGATATCCAACCTTGAATGTTGGTCGTAGGGGTTTCTCACACTAACCTAATAAAAAATTGAATAAATATATTAAAAAATATTCATCCCAATGAATTAAATAAGGGTTTGAAGCTTGTTGAGTCAGGTGGTGGTGGTGATGACAACTTTGAAGGGTTTGAAGCTTATTGAGTTAGGCAACAACAGTGACAATGACTTTAAATGGTTTGAAGTTTACTAAGTTAGGGAACAATGACTTTTGAAGGGTTTGAAGCTTGGGAAGGAATCCATATCAAAATCCACTATTGAGATATATTAAATACAATGTGAATGAAAAACTAGGGTTTGGCTTATGAAGTATTAGGGTTTGGTTTTCAAGGATGGAAAATTAAGTTGGCAATCACAATCAGGGTGGTAAGGGCTAGGAGGATGAAAGGGGTGGTTAGATTGGGGATCTGAATGACATTCCATATGTACTCTTTATTCAAAAGCCTTTTGATCCTAGTGTTGGGGTCTTGTATGTGATGGTAGTTTCTAAACCCTCTAATCAAAGTGTCTCAAATGTTGTTTTTCACCTCTCTCCTATCTAAAACACTCTCAGCGTGCTTGAAGATCTACTTAATATCACCATGGCCAAAGTTACCTTTAATTTGGTGGGTAAGTTTCTATGAGCTCGGCTTGATCTTGATGTCGTAAGAAGGTGGGTTTGTTTGAAATGGTGGTCTCATGGCTGGTTTAAAATCGTTACTCTTCCTAAATCCTTCTTCATGTTCAAATTTAACTATGAATTTGACTCAAAACACACTCTTAGTGGAGGTCCTTGGTTATTTAGGAAGTAGGGTGTTTTTCTCTAGTGTTGGAGTCCAGATTTTTGCTCGGACACAAAAAAATATTTAATATGCTCCCCTCTAGGTTAGGTTATCTATCATTCCCTTTAAATTCTATTATGAAGATATTCTAAGAGGCATAGACAAGCGGGTGGGTGAACTTATTATGATTGATTGCATAACTAGAGCAAATTCAAGATTGATATTTGCCACAATGTAGATTTGGAATTAGACCTCCCTTCCTTCATTGATCTTATCTCGAGTTTGGGGTCCTGGATCCAAAGCATTATTTATGAAAATCGATCAGATTTTTGCTCTGAAAGTAAATCTTCTTGTCATCATTTGGGTCAATGCCCATCTAAGGTGCAGAAAGTATGGTCAAATATAAAACCTAAGGGTAAGTCTATCCAAAATAATTTGGTGGAGAAAGAAATGAAATCCATTGCTCAAAAGGAAGAGTCATCTAAAATCAAACCAATGGAGGCAAATGTGGTAGCGATTGTCACTAACCTTCCACTTTAGGAAAGGGATTCCTCCTTGGGTGGAGACCCAAAGATACCCCTTGCTATCAACAAGTTGTTGGCTCTGAACCACTATGCTCAAGTTGGTGCTTCCCCTACTTTATTGAATGATATGAACCCTTTTGATTGTTTAAATTTGATGTCAAAGGGTTTACTTTCTTCTAGTATGGATGTAATGAATGAGAGCATTGTTCCCCTTCTATCCTCTCCTGAGGTGAGGGGGAATAAACCTAAATGTTCCCCAAAACCCTTCTTGGAGAAAGGATTTATTGGTTGTAAATCCAGAAGTCATAAAATGGGATATTTAGATGTTGGAGTAGAGCATAAAGTTGGGGGACCATCAATTAAAGCTCTAAGGAAAAAGAGACAAAGTCAAATATCACCAATGGCTCGCAGTCTATGTTGAATATGAATGTTGGAAATTGTAAACTTTCATAACCGTTTGCTAGGGGAAAGAGATCCAATCCCAATTTCTATTAATGAAGTTTGTATCCTAGAGCATTAGACCACACATGAAGTTATTTTCATCGAAGAAAGCAGTTTGTCTATTCCAAGTTCAAGGTGCTAAAATTGTGTACAATCTCAAGCCAAAACAGGGGAGACCCCTACAGTTTATAGAATAGATCTAGAACAAGGGAGGTCACTATAGTTTGGTTGTGATTTATGTTTCAAGCGTAAATCTAATTTAGAAGAGGTCTTAGTGGGTCCTTGCTTAGGGGCCTCTTCTTTCAGATTCAATGATTTTTCCTTTGGCCCTTTTGACTATCTAGATTCAGTCCTTGGAATGCATTTTTCAGGTTTCTATGGATGGGTTGGTCGGTGCCCCTATTTAAAATTTTGTTTTGAAATTTGGTTGGTAATTGTTGGAATATTTCTTTAGGTTCTATTTGGGCGAGAACCATTTCTTGGGTTTGAATGTTCCTGCTCTTGTTCTTGCTTTTCAATTTCAATTTTGATAGTTCGTGCTTTTGATAGGATCTGCTTCTTTTGGATCCTGGCTTCTTTTGGTCCTTGTTGTTGTTTAAAGTTTGGTTTATGGATCCCCTAGGTGGGGCAGTTCTTTCTTTGTTCCACTTTGGTTTCTCTCTAGAAGCTTTTGCTTCTTGTTTGTAAAAGGTTCAAGGACCCTTTCAAAACCCCTTCTTTCATCTAAGAAAAAAAAAAGCATTGCTTAGGATCCAAACTTCCTCAAATTCTCTACAACTATACATAAATTTTGTGGTCTAATATTAAAAATATATATTTTATACATTTAAATTAATAATTGAATAGATTATAATTGTTTTAAAGCAAAAACTTATTAAATTCATTCACCAATCTATCAAAACCCCAAGTTTAATATAAAAAAAAAAATTAATAACTTTTTTAATTAGTCTTTTAGATCAGACAAATAATGTCCGTTAAAGATACTATTGAAAAAAAGAAAGACACATTTAAATTGATTGAGCGTTGAGTGGGGATCTTAGGTATGAAGAGCTCAAGGTATTCTGCTCAAAGGCTCCAGTTCCTTAAATAGTGACCGTCTAACTCAAAACTTCGAGTCCTCTCCATAATTCCCTTGTGATCTCGGTCCTTGCAATACTCGGAGGTGGAGTATTCGAAGAGCTTCCCATTACAAGAGAAGGTAATAAGATTGATAATTCTTGCACCTTTAACAGGGTTGGACGCCTCCTCGAGAATGTGATCTGTCTGCTCGTCCCATCTTCTGTTTTGTTTGTTTCTCGTTTCCTCAGCCCCATCTCCGGTCACACACATAACACCACCGTTCATTATCTTCGTATTAACGAGATTGTGATTGTAATTGCTACTAATAAAAGTGTCAAAAGGGTTCCAGAGATAGGGCACCTTTTCATTAGAGAACAATACCCTAAAACTGACACGTTTGGTCTTTCCATCGCTAAAATATTTTTTTATAAGGAATTAGTAATTAGTTTTACTTTTTAAGATCACAAGTTAACTTTACATTGTCTTTCATGGTAAACACGACATCGAATGAGGAAGACCTTAGTGGCTCAGGGTTGGTACCTTAGTCATCAAGCTGGCACATCTTCAGAGGACTCAGGTCAGACACATTCTTCAACTGACCACCTCACATCAACTCGGCAATCACCCTTACAATTCTTTTATCACGAAAAAAAAATTAATTTTTTTTTCCAACGAGTTTACATAGGTTTCTATGAAGGGTCTTGGTCCGCAGGCTTTGAACTTTGAAACTCTTTATTTTTTTTTTTCCAATGAGTTTACACATGTTTTTTAACGAGAGGTTTTTATTCTCATATTAAGTGGGCTTTGAACCTTGAAACTCTTAAAGAGAAGCCAAAGCCCTTACCACTGTAATAAGCTATTATGAAAAAAAAATTAATGAGTTTCCACAAGTTTTTATGAGGGGTCTTGGTCCACAGGCTTTGAACCTTAAAACCCTTTAATTTTTTTTTTCCAATGAGTTTACACATGTTTTTACGAGAGGTTTTGGTCCTCTCATATTAAATGGGCTTTGAACCTTGAAACTCTTAAAGAGAAGCCAAAACCCTTACCACCACTGTAATAAGCTTGCAGCTCCAACAAGACTTATAGTAGCTAGCGTGATTTGAATGAAAATTGAATGAACCGATATAAATGGTAGACTTTAGCCAACCTTATTACACCAACTCAGGGTGAAAATTGTTTGATCCTTTATTTTAGATTTTGTTGCCAGCTTATATCCTCACCTGTTCTGCGATAATCTCCTTTTGTGAACCTGCTGGATCTGCCTTGCAAGTACGTAACAGCTTACACCGTAGTAGTTTGCATGGAGAACACACCACACAGTTTACCCATCTAACAGGCTTACCCTTTTATTGCTTTTCTGATCTGCACTGAAACGCGGCAGCAGTCAGCGCTAGCCGCCGGCGGGGATAATTTCCAAGACATTTTTTATTTTTATTTTTTTAATAACATTAAAAATATCAGTACTTTTTAAAATTTCTGCAACACTGTCCTTAGCTATCTCAGGTCCCGTATGTGGATATGTAACATCTTAATTTATTTATTCTTAGTTTTATCTATTTATCTTTATTCTAATCGTTGGAGTTTATTCTAATCAAGTCCAATCACTTATACTTTGGATTCTTGATGATTGGCCAATTAGAGTAAACAGCACACTTGACAATGTGAGGTAAGTCGTTAGCTGCAAATGATTCTAGAGGAACAGTTTGTTTCTGGTATGGATATATGTGGTACGATGGGAAGAGAAATGTGACTTAAGATAGCATATCAAAAGCTAGTGTTCTAAGTAAATAAAAGCGATTAATTAATTATAATTGGTCTAATAGAAAGAAAGGACTAAAGATGAAAATTTAATATTTTAATTTGTTTTGAAAGGAATTAAATTTGTTTATGATGTTTGATGAGTATTGTTATTTTTTTATTGATTTTTTAAGTGTTTTATTTTTTATGGTTTTCTTGATTAATGATTTTTTAAGATAACTTTTTTGAGAATTAATTTTTTTTAAGAAACATTATCTTAAGGATGATAGGAGAGTGATTTCTATTTTGATTGTCCAAGACACAATAGTGGTTAGTTGTTTTTAGCCTGCTTTAGTATCTTAATATGGAAAATTTACAAATCATTTAGAGAGTAAAATTCTTTATGATTACCATGGTCCTTCATTTTGCACTACCATGCCACTAAGCATTGTTAAGTATGATTTACAAGTAATTAAGAGTCAATTATGTACTAGATACACCTCATATATCTTATTGGTCTTAGTTCAATGAAGCAATGATAATTAATACAATTAGGATATACAAATTTTGTAATATATGTTCTAATTTCTTTTTTGATTAATATTCAAATTATAGTTTATCAAACTACCAAAGTTGCTCTTTGATTCCTCTCTTCATCCATTACTAGTGGTGGCATTGATTCTTGTAAAACTGCATCTAAATGGAAGTACCTCATAGTTTGTAATACATAACTTGAAAAAATAAAATTAGAACATGGAAATATGTAACAAAAGACAAATTACCCTAATTATAACTTACAAGATACCCAAAAGGGGTTGATAGGTTATATATAATCAAGGACATTGTAGTGAAGAGAGGAAAGAACTTAAAAAGGAAAAGTAATTGGTAGATGGTAAGTTTTGAGGATATTAGAGGATAGAAACTTATTCTCTTATGGTTATACAAAGTACTTAGGGATTTTGTAGCTTAGTGAAAGAAACCATATGAGAAAAATATATGACATTTCAGAGGTAAGATCTAGGGTTTAGGGTTTAAGGTATTATTTATTCTCGTAGAGCTACACGACTCTCATAAATATATACATAATCACTAAAAGAGAAAATAAATATGTTTTCTATATTCAATCTAGTTAAAAGGCTTATACAAAGCCAATTATCTAGTAACTTGTCATAATAATTTAGATATCATTTTGTAAAGTTTTGAGATACCATATATACTATTTAAACTAATTAAAGGATTTTTATGTATAGTTTTGTTAATTGTCATACCTCCACAATATAATCCTCATCTACATTATAATGCCATTGTTGAAATGTTTGAAGGAAAACCACATTAGGTAGTTCAAAAACCATTTTGTTATGGAATGCAACAAATAAGGACTCAGATTATATTTAGAAATTTAATCCATATGCAATTCCTAGACTTCCTTGTAAAGCAAATCATTAATCCTTATTTTTAAATGAATGTTGCATTTTGTTTTTAAGGATTACCTTCATCATAATCAAGTGGGATTGTTTACTATTACCCATTCCTAGCCTCTTTTCTTTCCTCAAGACTATTTTTAATAGAAATTCCAATCATGTGCTCATGACAAGACAACTACTTATGATCAATCACATGATTAAGTCTAAAAAATTATACCATTTGAGGAGGATGAGAGTACTCCTTTAAAATTATTTCAATTTTGTAAATATTCAAGAGATGATTTGTGATATTCAAATTTTTTAATAAAACTTCACATGATGTTGGATAATGATCTCTATTTCCCACTAATATAACCTTGAATAGCTCATTTTCAATGGATTAAAGTACTTTTTGGCTTAATTTAACTTAGGCTCAAACTAGTCAACAATCACTTGTAAAAGCCTTGTACTTGAATCAAACTACTATTTTGATTTTCATAATCACTCATGTAATAAAATAATAAAGTATGTACTATCCATAAAGAGATCGATGTAATATTCATAGAGGCAAAAAACTACTTAAGAATAATATTTTATTGTTGTACCAAATTGCTAATTATTACTAGCTTAAACTAGCTAGTTTTCAAACATTAAAAAGATATAACTTGCTAGCATTCCATAGAATAAAGGAATAACAAGTGAAAGTATTTAAATGGTAATAAATATGAAATATACAATAACAACTAATAGGCTTATTTATGTTGAGAAACCCTTTTGACAAGAACACACAAAATATTGAAGCTTCTTATTCCATGTAAAATAGAGATAGAAGAGTTGTCACCATCAACTTGGCTATCACTAAGATGTACAACCACTATGTGCTTTCTTATAGATTCACATAGTGGTATCCTTGCTCCATCAATATCTAAAATATCTTACCCTTATTCCTGGCTGATTTTGCCTCCTTTATTCTTCCTTTTCTTGGCCAAAATAAGCTTTATTTTGCTTCTTCTTCTAAATCTAGGAGTGCAATTGATGTTCCTTGATGACTAAGGTATTTCCAAATTGAAACCATGCACAAAATAATCTCTCATGTGTTTCCATAAAAATAATCCACTTGGCACCTACCATAATTAGTTGTAGCCCACCTCATACATGCCAAATTAGTCCATCCTCTACTAGTTTTTTTAATTTTATTGTTTTTTGGTATTTTGAAGGTCCAAAATGAATAATTTTGAGATAAAAATGGTAGACATGTATGCAAATATATTAAGAACCTTTTGTAAAATATTTGTGTTACTTGGAGCTTTCAAAACTAAGAAAATGATATTATATATCATGCTAAATTTAACCATTTGACTTCCTAAATGGATGTATTTTGGTATACAATCTATGTTGTAAATCCCCATAAAAAGAATCACTTTATTGGGTTGAATTATGCCAAAAAATACTACTTATTGATATCAGCTATTCTTTCCTTATTTTTTGAAGTTACATGATGCATTTTAAAACCAAATCAATTTTGAGCATTCTCCTTTATGTTTAACCTCCCTATGAATTTTCATTACAATATAATTTTATTTGAAGGCACTATGGTTAAAATATGAAGTTGTCATATTTTGGACATTTGTAGGGTCAACATCCCTTGATTTTTCTTCATGAACATCAACTTTTAATGCTCCCAAGTGACTTATCTTAAGACCATATGTATCATATAAATAGGTTATGTAACAAAAAGCAATGGATATTACCAACTTAAAAAATTGATATCCTTGCATACTAGTAGTAAGTTGTAAAGGTTTAAGGGTATAGAGACTTATCAATCAGTCTAGATTTTGAATACATCATATATTGAATCCATGAGCAAATCGCACTTCTATATGACCATTGTATATAAATTTATTATATTGTTTGGACTTATTACATCAAATGTTTCCTACAAGTATCTTATGTATTGCATATCACATGTACTTAAAACATTCCTCATGTATGTATAAATATTTTCACTTATCATGAAATATCTATCAATGATATTATATGGTTAGACCTTAGCATAATTACTATAAATAAAATGAATCTATTGTCCATACTCAATCCAAATACAAGGCTTATTCAAATCCCATTATCATTCAATTTGTCATAATATATTGAGAGAACATGTACATAATTCAAATTGCTAAATCCATCTTCAAATAGAGAATAGCTGAATAGATGGCATACTTGATCCGAAATTATTTTTTGGATAAATAAAATTTTAATTATCATGGTAAGTAAACATCTTAGTGGAGTTATTTTGACATCATAAATTCAATTTTGGGTGTTTTTAGTACCACAAAACCTTTTCAAATTAGGCAAATTCATACTTTTTGTAAAACTGGACTGCACACTTTTGACAGCTGAAAACTTTGTAAAAATCAGCCTCGGTGGTCACATTAGTGGATATATTGGGAGTGACTCATAAGGAGTTAAGAAATAAAATTTAAACCAGATGTATTTCGAACTACTCAAAACATATGGTAAAAGTTTTAGGTCAATTGGACACGTAATATAAAATTTATACATGTTTCAAAATGACAATCTGGCACTTATTGACAACTGGAAATTATAAAAATCAGCCTCAGTGGTCATATTCATGGACATGTTAGGAGCGACTCATAAGGATTTAGGATCTAAAATTTTAACTCGATGTATTTCGAACTACTCAGAACATATTTTCAAATTTTTAGGTCTATTTAACATGTAATACAAAATTTGTAGGTGTTCCAAAATGGCAATCCGGTGCATTTGACAATAGGATACCAAAAAAATAGTTGGAGACCAAAAGATATACTTGGTAGCTGAAAGGCCAAGAGTTATTGGAATGGTTAATTATGTCATTTTTGGCATCTCTTCATGGTTAATGAGGGATTGGAGAGAATGTACATGGAGTTGTGTTTATGGTGAACTATTGTAGACTATTGGGTGAAACTGTTGCATAGTATTGGTTGTTTTCATTACAGTAGCAATGCTTTGTAGCCATTCGGAGGTTGCAATGTATTTTATATTAATTAATAAAGTAGTGAGCTCTCTTGGACAGTGGACATTTCCCCACATTGGGATTTTACCACTATAAATTTTTGTGTTAAATCTGTGTGAATGTTTTGTTATTTACTCTTGAATTTCAATAGTTAATAGCAGTTATGGATATTTAATATATTTTTTAATCATTAAATCTGTAATTTTAAGAATAGTCATAGTTTAGCTACCATTACGGATCTATTAGAGCAAGTTATTTCGTAAGGCCTATGTATCCAAGGTAAAAGGTCTCGGAATTTGGAGTTAGTTCCTTGTAACCTAGAAATTGCAAGAAGGCATAGAAATACTTCCATGGCTAAATAACAACGAGCCTAAATTTCTAATGAGGAATATGAATGCAAATTCCTCAAGATGGAAAACACTTTTGTGCAACTCACCAAAATTATGGAGATGATGCAATCCTAGGTGAATCAGTCTAGAAACGAGGAGCAAATGATTCCTATGGGAGAGGATGAAGGTGCTTCAACTCCTAATAAGGTACCTTTGGTATCTGACACATTTAATATGGAGGTGAGGCTGGACATACCTGTCTACAACTGAGAGTTGGATCTTGAGATGTTGGATGACTAGTTGAAGCAGTTGGAGGTATACTTTAGTGGCAAGCATTATATAGAGCCCCTAAAAGTGTTTTTTTCCAGATTGAATCTTAGAGGATATGCTCACACATGGTGGGAGGCATATGTTGCTATTTTGACTTGTAATATGCAACCACATGTACAAACATGGGCTCAATTTACAACTGCATCAAGACCAATTCTATCTAGTTGGATACCAAGAATGGATGGAGGAGAGGTGGCAATTTTTGAGGTAAAAACGAGGACAAGATGTTCAAGAATACACTACTGAGTTCAGTAAGCAAGTGGTATTATTGAACATAAATCTGCAAGACTCGTCAATTTTAAAGAAGTACAAGAGTGGATTGCACTACCATCTCAAAACATAGTTGACACTTTTTAATGTCACAAGCATAGATGAGCTATGTGTCAAGGCAATACACTTGAATATGAAGAACATGAAGCTAAATAAAATGCAATAGATCTCTAATAAGACTAGTGGTAGTAAAAATATGGTAAAACCATAAAAGTAAAACAAAAATTAAACCAAGAAGTCTTCTACAATAGTGCAAAAATATGAAAAACATTGTGACCATTGCAAGGTTGATGGACACACTATAGAAAAATATTGGAAATTATAGCCAGAAAAGAAGCCCAAATGGCTAAACAAAGGTAAAAAAAATCAGCCAATGTGTGTCAGCAAGATGATGATTGTATTGGCATTGTAGAGACTGAAGAAAATTTGGCTTGTGTAGCCAACCAAGGGCAAAAGAAACTACAAACTTTGGAGGCTTGTGGACAATCCCATGTTCAAGCTACAAAGGAGGAGATAGTTTTAGAAACATCAAAAGAAGAATTATTTTGGGTGTATATCGAAATAATGATGACAAAGGTAGTTGCATTGTATGATTCTGGATCACAAAGAAATATGATCTCAGAAAAATTAGTATAGTAGTTAACAATGGGGGTAAAACCTCATCCTCAACCTTATCCATTGGGGTGGCTATACAAAGATGTAGAATTACAGGTAACTAAGCAATGCATATTTAGATTTGCCATTGATGAGATGTTTAAATATGAGGTAGTTTGTGATATTGTACCTCTGGATATATGCCAAGTTCTCTTTGGTAGCCCATACTTATGGGAAAGAGATGCTATATTTTATAGAAATTTGAACCAGTGGTATTTGGTGGAAGATGGTAAGGCATTTAGAATTCATACCTACAAAGGGTAAAAGTAATTTCAACTGGTTACTGCTCAACAAGCAAAGCGTATGGTGAATGCTAGCAAGAGGTTTGTGCTTCTCATGGTGAGAGGTGTAGGTGAAGACTTGTAAATTTATGGAACTATATTGAATGTAGTTGATTGTACTCCTAGGAAAAGGGTAAGTTGAAGAAGTTACTTCAAGAATTCCAAGATATTATGCAGGCACCTCGGGGTATACCACCAAAGAGATACGTGGAACATGAGAGTCAACTATTACCAGATTTACTAGTATCAAACATTGGGTTATATAGCCAGTTAGTATTGGAATATGATGAGGTGAAGATACAATTCCAAGAATTATTGGAACAAGGGCTTGTGAGACCTAGTACATCACCGATAAGTTCTCCCATTGTGTTAGTTCCAAAGAAATATGGGATATGGAGGATGTGCATTGAATATCGGGAACTCAAAAAATCACCATTAAAAATAGATATCCACTTCCTCACATTAATGATATTACCTAATCTGTTGAAGCATACCTGATATTTCACCAAGCTAGATTTAAAATTTGGTTATCACCAAATCCAAGGAGGAAGACATTTGGAAGACAACCAATCAAATGAAGGTCTTTTTGAGTGGCTAGTTGTGCCATTCAGTTTAAGTAATGCTCTTAGAACATTCATTATGATGATGAATGATGTTTCTAGATAAATGTGCACTTTTATTCTTGGATGATATACTTGTGTATATTGCATGGAGGAGCATATGCAACACTTGAGAGAGGTGTTGACATTTTTGCACCAATCACAATTGAAATTAAACATCAAGAAATGTGAGATTGGAAAAAATTCTTTGGTTTATTTGGGTCATGTGATTGGTGGAGGAGATATTTGAATTTATCCAATGAAATTTGTAGCCATCCAAGAGTGGTTCCAACCAAAAACTTAGAGTGAGTTAAGAAGCTTTGTTGGAGCAATTCAGTATTTGAGGAAGTTCATTAAAAAATTCTCACATGTGGTTGCACCACTGTAGAAAATGTTATGAAAAAATAGAAGTATTGTGTGGGGTAAAGAAGAAGAACAAGTATTTTAGAAGTTGAAGGATAAGGTTTGCAATGCACCATTTCTTGCCATACCAGATATGAGATTACCTTTTAAAGTAGAGACTAATGCTTCTAGCCATGCTATGGGAGTAGTTTTACTCCAAGGAGGTAAGCTGGTATGTCATCATTCTAAATTATTTTTTGGAGCTCTTCTTAATTATCCTACATATGATAGAGAATTATATGCTTTGGTGCAAGTGATTAAGAAATGAAGGCAATACTTGATGGGTAAAGAATCAGTAATTCATATTGATCATGAACCCTTAAAATATTTACAAACTCAGAGTAAATTGCAGTAGTCAAGATATTTTAATGGATGGGTTTCTTGCAATAATTTAACCTTTTGATCAGGTATAAGAGGAATAAAGCTAATAAATTGGCTGATCTATTATCTAGACCTCACATGAAACTTTCTTTTAGTTTTTATGGAGTTAGAGACTTTTTATTTTGATACTTATAAAGGTGAATATGAGGAGGATGAGGAATTTAAATATGTGTATCTCAATATTGGAGTAGAAAAGAATACCTCAGTAGAAGACTATCACTAGAGGATGGATTACTGATCAAGGATGGTAAGCTTTGTATTCCAGTTGGTAGTAGATTGCATGTGATTAGAGAAGCTCATACTTCATTTATTATTGATCACTTTAGGGTGCACAAAATAGTAGTAAATTTGTAGCGGTATGTGCATTGGCCAAATATGCAAAATAATGTTATCAAATACATCTGTCAGTGTGCCATTTGTAATACAAGTAAGCCAAGTAACCGAAATTTGGGATTGTACACTCCCCTACCAGTTTGTAGATAGCCTTGGGAGAGCATTTCAATGGATTTTATGGGAGGACTGTCTACCACTCGTAAGGGGAATGGTTATTTATATGTGATAATTGATATATTTAGTAAAATGGCTATTATGATTCCATGTAAGAGGACTATCATAGGTGAAGGAGCAACTGATTTATTCCTTCAAGAAGTTTTTATGAATTTTGGTCTACCCAAAAGCATTATTAGTTACCATGATACCCGATTCCTTAGCAAGTTTTGAACTACACTTTGGGGAATGTTGGATACAAAGTTGAAAAGATCCACCACATTTCATCCCTAAATTGATGGTCAAACAAAAGTTATCAATAGGACCTTTGTTCATTTATTGAGAGGATTTAACTAGCAAAGACAAAAGACTTGGAATGGAAATCTGCTTTATCTACAATATTTCTATAGTAGGGCTATTCATTCATCAACTCAGCTATCACCGTTTGAGGTATGTTATGGTTTGCTATCACATTCACATTTTTATGGATTATTTTCAAGTGGTTCAGATGCAGTAGAGATTAATGAGTCAAAATATAGCAAGGCTTTAAGATTCATCCAAAAAATTCAGCTTATCCATGAACGAACTGAGGAGAAATCGAAGAAGACTCAATACCAGTATAAAGAGTGTCATGATAAACATGAAGTTGCATATCAGTTTCAGATTGGAGATATGGTGTGGTTGCATTTGGGTAAGGAGAAGCTTCAAGGAGCTAGCAAGAAGCTAAAATCCATACGTTATGGACCATTTAATATTGTTGACATATATGGGGATAATGCATTCAAACTTGACTTGCCTAGTTATATGCAAATATTTTTTGTTGTTAATGTGGAGAATTTGAAACTATTTGAGCCTTCATTATTAGTGCAAAAGAAGATACTGCAGTTCTACCACATTGGGATGACCTGACTTCATCAACTTTTGAGGAGCCTATAGAGGATGTGGTGCTTGAAAAGAATGTTCATAGTTCAAGAAGGGGTGACCAGGAGTTGTGGCTGGTTTGTGGAAAAGACAAAAGATTGAACAAAGCAAGATGGTTACTGTTGGATCGGTTGAAGGATTTATATCCTCACCTGATGATTTAAAGATTTTGAGGGACCAAAAGCTCCCCAAGTGGGGAGGTCTGATCCAAAATTATTTTTCGGATAAATAAAATATTAATTATCATGGTGAGTAAGTAAAAATCTTAGTGGAGTTATTTTGACATCATAACTTCAATTTTGGGTGTTTTTAGTACCACCAAACCTTGTCAAATTAGGCAACTTCATACTTTTTGTAAAACTGGAATGACACTTTTGACAACTGGAAACTTTGTAAAAATTAGCCTCGATGGTCATATTCATGGATATGTTGGGAATGACTCATAAGGCTTTAGGACCTCAAATTTTAACCAGATGTAGTTCAAACTACGGAGAACACATAGTAAAAGTTTTAGGTCTATTGGATACATAATCAAAAAGTTGTCCATGTTTCAAAATGACAATCTGACACTTTTTGATAGCTGGAAACTGTGTAAAAATCAGCCTCGGTGGTCATATTCATTGACATGTTTGAAGCGACTCCTAAGGAGTTAGGACCTTATATTTTAACCAGATGTAGTTCAAACTATTGACACTTGGTAAAATGTTTAGGACGATAACAATACAAACCCCTTCACATTGGGTTAACAATAACGAGGTAGAATAGGTTTGGTGGGTGCAGCCCATGTGGTTTGAACCATGTTCTTGTTAATTACTAAAAATAGTGATTGTGACCAACTCTCCTATGTATCCAAATACATATATTTAATTATTTTTATATTAAAAATTATTTTATTTGTAAATGTCATGATACCATCAATTTTTTGCTATGTTTTTTTTCAAACTAATTTTTAAATATATTCAATATATCATCAATCAACTACATATAAATATTAAATAAGTTCATTATAAAAATATTAGATAAATTTGAATAAGAAACTATTCATTCTAATAAATTAAATGACTTTTAAAGTTGGTCAGAGGTCCAAACTTAGTCGGATTCACTCACCACTATGCAAAGGTTTTGTGTTCTAATAAATTTAATTTATTTTAGTTTATATATTTAAGTAATATATAAATAAAATATAATTATTTTAAAGTAAAAAATTATTCAGATTTATTCATCGTTCTGTTTAAACCCAGTTTTTGATACCATTTTTTTTATAAAATTTATCAAATATAAATCATTAAAAAAATTTATTGATATTGGATATGAAACAAAGATATATATTTTTTTTATAAAATTTATCAAACATAAATTATTAAACAAATTATTGATATTGGATATTAAAAAAAAAAAGATAGGTATTGGATATGAAAACAAACAAGTTGAAACAAAATTTTAGTCATAAAATATTTTAAAAAGATTAAAATCTTGGGATCAAAGGCTCCAGTTCCTTAAATAGTGACCCTCTAACTCAAAACTCCCAGTCCTCTCGATAATACCCTTGTGATCTCGGTGCCGTGCTTGCTATAGGATACGATTTATTCTTTGTAAAGGTTATGCAGTTAAGGAAAGGAATACATACTTGTAGGCTGGAGTTTTCGAAGAGCTTCCCGGTACAAGAGAAGGCAATAAGATTGATAGTTCCTGCTACTTGTTGAACAGGGTTTGACGTCTCCTCAAGAATGTGATCTGTGTGCTCGTGCCATCTTCTATTTTGTTCGTTCCTCGTTTCCTCCGCCCTATCTCCCTTCACACACATAACACCACCGTTCATTATCTTCTTATTAACGAGATTGCTACTAAAAAAAAGTGTCAAAAGCAATACCCGAGATACAATACCCTAAAAACCGACACGTTTGGTTTTTCCATGGCAACCATAAGAGGAATATTTACCTGCTTAAATGAAAGTTGCTTGATCACTCTATCTTAGAATTCGTTACCAACCTATATCCTCACCTGTTCTGCGATAATCTCCTTCTTTGAACCTGCTGGATCTGCCTTGCAAGTAGGTAACAGCTTCCACTGTAGTAGTACGGAGAACACACCACACCTAGCTTACTTCACAGATTCCTTTAATGGCCATTTATGGCTATGGCTGTTATGACGGTACAACAAGATAGTGAATATATTTATTTCCTGTGCAATACCGGGGAAGACGGGGACCACGTAATTGAATTCGTTTGAGAAAAATAGTAATAATAAGATGGTGTGGGTGGGGGGCGTACAAGATCTTATTAAGAAAGGAATGGAGGAAATAGGCCCCGTCATTTGACGTGGATTCCGTGCGTCCTCCATGTATATGGCTGTGATTTATGCTGTGCCCTATTTTTGAATAAATCCACAGTTAAAGCATTAACTAACAGGCTTTCCCTTTTGTAGCTTTTCTGATCTGCAGGGAGACACCGCAGCCGTCGGCGCTCGCTGCCGCCGGGGATAATTTCCAAGCCATTTTTTTTATATTAATTTTTAATAAAAAGGTAAAAAACATTAGTACTTTTTAAAGTTTCTGCAACAGAGTCCTTAGCTATATCAGGAGGTCCCCTACGTGGGTACGTAACATCTTAATTTATTTATTCTGAGTACGAAGAAAATCATTAGAGTTTATTCTGATTAAGATCAATCAGTTATACTTTGGATTCTTGATGATTGGCCACTTAGCAAATTAGAGTAAACAACACACTTGGCAATGTGAAGTTAGTCGTTAGCTGTAAATGATTCTAGAGGAACAATCTCTATGTATAGTATGGATATACGTGGTAGGTAGGTCAAAACAAATATAATTTAGATATAGTTTCAAGGGTTAGGTGGATTGGTAGTACTTATTAAAAAGAGATTTAGGTTTAAATGGTTAAAGGAAAGGATTGAAGGATGAAAGTTTGATATTTTAATTTTAAAAGGTATTAACTTTGTTTACGATGTTTGATGAATATTTTTAATGGAGTTTTTTATTTTTATTTTTTGAGCTCTTTATTTTTTATGGTTGTTCTTGATCATGTTTTTATAGTTCAAGATCATTCTTGATTAATCGTTCTCAAAGATGAATTTTTTTAGGTAATGTTTTAAAGAAAAATAATAAATTTTGATGTAATATAATTTTTTTTTCTATTAGTTAAGCATAGAATTTATAAATATGTGAAATAAATGAATAATTGGGAGTGAGTGTGATATACCAGTGAGGGTTAGAGTGAGCAAGAAGCATGAAGTGTAAGGATTAAGCATCATTTTTTATCATAGATCTTAGGAGAAACTTTGTTAAATGGTTAAAGGAAAGGATTGAAGGATGAAAGTTTGATATTTTAATTTTAAAAGGTATTAACTTTGTTTACGATGTTTGATGAATATTTTTAATGGAGTTTTTTATTTTTATTTAGGCTCAAATTTTGGTAAATGGTTAAAGGAAAGGATTGAAGGATGAAAGTTTGCTATTTTAATTTTAAAAGGTATTAACGAATATTTTTAATGGAGTTTTTTATTTTTATTTTTTGAGCTCTTTATTTTGTATAGTTCTTCTTGATAGATCTATGTTTTTATAGTTCAAGATCATTCTTGATTAATCATTCTCAAAGATGACTATTTTTTAGGTAATGTTTTAGAGAAAATAATAAATTTTGATGTAATATAATTTTTTTAGGTAATGTTTTAAAGAAAATGAGAGGAGAGAAAAGAGGCTCCAAAAAAGAAATGGCACTCTGTGCAGTGCTTGCAGAAGATTTGTAAAGCCTTGGAGACAGAAATTTGCACTCTATGCAAGTGCTTGCAGGAGGTTTTTTTATGTAAAAGCCTCAAAGAAAGAGATTGACACTTTGTGTAGTGCTTGCATAAGGTTTGTAAAATCTTGAAGAAATAAATTGGCACTTTGTGTAGTGCTTGCAGGAGGTTTTTTATATAAAACCTCAAAAGGAGGAATTGGCACTTTGTGTAGTGCTTGCAAAAGGTTTGTAAAACCTTAAAGAAATAAATTGGCACTCTGTGTAGTGCTTGCAGGAGGTTTTTTTTTCATTAAAAACCTTAGAGGGAAGAATTGACACTTTGTGTAGTGCTTGCAGGAGGTTTGCTATTTTAAAACCTCAAAGGAATAAATTAGCACTATGTGTAGTGCTTTTAGGAGGTTTGAGATATAAAACCTCGAAAGGAGATTGGTACTTTGAGGAGTACTTGCAGATGTGTGGCACTCTATGGAGAGAGATTATGAGTTTGATCAGAGGAACTCGTAGGAGCAGATTTCTTTTCAACCAAAGGAGAATGATGCAGGAGCCTATCTTTAGAGGGTTTTTTTAAAAGAAGTTTTAAAGTAATTTTTTTATTACTCAAAATGGAATTTTTGACGCAAAATATAATTTTTCGAAAATGGTAATTACTAAAAAAGACAAATTTTTATGAAAAAATAATTTTCCGAAAATAGTAATTACTTAAAAAGGTATTTTTTGGTGGAAAAATAAATTTTCCAAAAATAGTAATTTTTTTTCTTTTTAGGGTTTTAAGCTTTAGGGTTTTATTTTAGGGCTTCAAGTTTTAGGGTTTTATTTTAGGATTTCTTTGGGATATATATTCCCTTGGTATTGCATTGTAAAAGGGGAAGTGAATCCAGGAATGAGAAAAGAAATTATTTATTGGTTTATTTCCATGTACTATAGTTTTTATGTGAATGGAGGGTTTTACTGATTATTTCCATTTATTGCATTTTTTATGTAAATGGAGGGTTTTACATATTATTTTCATTTACCATAGTTTTTATGTAATGGGAGGTATTTTGTTTTGACCTCTTGCAACTGAATTTAAATCATTAGTTCCTTTGTATAGTCATGCCAAATATATGCATCATTTCCTCCTAGTGTTAGTTCTTCTATTGTGAGTCATTCTTGTTTCCGTAAATTAGTACTCTCTCTTGATACCACCTATTCCAATACCATATTTATTTTTCTATGGATATGATCTATTATATTTTATGGCTTTCCAAATAATTGTGGCTTTTGAAACTAAATTATTTTGAAGTCTAATCCAATCTACACAGGATAAGGTGTCTAAATATTTCTCTTGAATTACTTCCTTCCATAATCCTTTGTCAATTATCAATCTCTATACACATTTTGTAGCTAAAGATTTTCCAAAATTATTTATATTCTTGAGGTCCCATCCTCTATCTAATTTTGGTTTATCTATTTTGTTCCATTTAACTAGTGTCATTGCATCCTTCTATTTGTTCCCTAACTAAAGAAATTGGAAACATTTCAATGTAATAGATTGATTGCATATTGTTGTCTAAATATGCACCCATTCATGCACTCACATAACATTTATTGCATAATATTGACAAATATATAATGTTTTTGTTTACTTTTTAGAAATGGTTATATTTTATTCTCTATATATTGAATATTTTTTCATTTTATATGTTGTACTAGTATTTTTATTTTTCAATGATATTCTATCTATATGTATGTAGTTGTAAATAACCAATAATATAGAACTAAACAATTTTCATTCTAGAAGGTTTGATATGATAGTTTTTACTAGATTCTTCCCATTCATTGAGGCTTCTTCTTCTCATGATAGTGTTAACATTTTATGTAAACTTATTGTGTTTGTGTGTGTATGTTTGATCTTATAACTTTTGTGTAAATATTATTCCCTTAAGAAAGATTAAACTATAACTTATATAAGGATTTTTATGAGTATAAATTTAGTTTATATATTTTCAAGCTAAGGTTTATATATTAACTATGTTTTCCTTTATACTCAGTGATCATTTGATTTTTTAATCATGGTACTTGGTATAAAGCATTACAATATTTAAAAAATATTGTGAGAAAAATCATGTTCACTGTGGTTGACTTTTAAATATAATATTTTTGAAATTATTTATACACATGTATTCCTAAAGACTTCAACAACTACATATAAGATTTTTGTCAAATATTACTGAGTTATTTGCATAGAAACCATGTAGTTGATTTTATATACATGTGGAAGGATTTTATTTTAGTTTTTTAACCACGTTATTTGATACACAAAATCATATCCTTCATTTCTATGTTTCCTCTTTTTCTTCAATTATGGAAGCTTCTTAATGACAATTATGTTCATTATGTCACAATAGAAGTCCAAAAGTGCAAATATCTAAAATTGGAATTCCTAGAATGCACAACCAACCAACAGTTGAGATCCACTAGATAGGAAGCAACAAATATGTATAGGAATCATTAGGAACCAAGAACAACATACAAACAAACCAAAACCTTGCAACATGAGAGAATCCAAAAGAGACATTTCTACCCAAGATAGGAAGTAGAAATTTTAATCCAAGAGCGCTCAACATTAAATCTAGACAGAATAATAACTTGCCCATAGAGAACCATAGGGTTTTGGAAGGCTTATTAAACCTTAAAGTAAAGTTTTGAAATACTTCTAGGACCTTCAAAATAGGGTTTTGAAATGCTCCTAGAACCTTCACAACAAGGTTTTGAAAGGCTCCTAGAACCTTCACAATAGGGTTTTGAAAGGCTCCTAGAACCTTGAATAGGGTTTTTAAAGGGACCCATAACCTTTTACAATAGGGTTTTGAAAGGCTTCCTGAATCTTACAAGGTTTTGGAGGGCTCCCTAAACCAAACAACAAGATTTTGAAAGGGACCCTAAACCTTTTACAACCAAGGTTTTGAAAGACTCCTTGAATCTAGAACAAATGGATCAAGGTCTCAAAACAGGACCACAAGATTTTAAAGTGATCCTTGAACCAAACAATAAGTTTTTAAAAGGAATTTAAAACAAATTATAAATAAATTCTAGGATAAGACAAAAGCTGATCTTGCCAGATCTGAAGCCAAAATAAACTACAAGTAAAGTGAAACAAGGGGACAAAAGACCACCCAACTTAAAAATTTTCCCATGTAGAACCATAAATAGGGATAATTTCAAAAAAATAAAGAAGTTGACCCCAGGATAGACACAAAATATCATAGACAAAAATCAAAGGAAGGAAAAAGGAAGATCCTTAAACTCCTCCACTACCAAAATTCCTCCATGAGTGCCATTGAAAATATAATTTTAGATCTCTACTCATTTAAGAGAACATCCTCCCTAACACCTAGCTAAACAAGCTTTCATAGTAATATATACATGAAATGCTCAAGGGGAAGGACCTCCCAAAAAAGTAAGAAAAGGAGCTTGAAATGAAACTAGGCAACCGATATTGGGTCCCAAATTAGAAACCACCAAGGTAAAACTAAAACTAGAGATATGGCCATTCTCCCTTTCCTAGTCAAAACCCTACACCTAGGTGAAGAACAAACATCCACTCTAGTACCAACCAAAGCTCCAAAAAATAAATACTATAGGCCCACCAAAATAAATCTATAGGAAGCACAAAACTAGACCAACGAAGCAAAAGTAGATCTTACTCCCTAAAGGGAGTGCTCCATAGGCAAGAGCCAAAAAAATCCTAAGAAACTCAGGCCCAAAAGACCTAGCCCAAAGAAATAGATCCACCTAAAATATGCATAGAAAAACCTAGGCTCAACCATAAAAACTATCCTCCAAAAGCACAAGCAAGAAAATCCTTTGCAAGATTTTAGTATTTGAAAAACCAACTCCCGATCCCAATGGGAGTGGGAGTAGTTGCCATAAAAGGACTTTAATCTGCTTGAGTGGGTAACTTCTCTATATATCATTATCAAATAGTTTTTAATATTATTTTATAAATAATTATAGCCTTTTATGGGTTCAAACAATCATGTCACATTGTTCTTTCTTATGTTTACCTTTTTAAATATTTTTCATATTTTTGTTATTTCATGGCTTTTATGCACTCAAATAGAGATCCAATTATGTAGTTAAATATTATTTCTTTATAGGTGATTATGATTTTGGTTTACACTAATTAATTTTACACTTTAACTAATGTTTAGGCAATCCTTAAGTAATTTATTGAGTATGTTTACATAAAAATCTAAGTACAATATTACTTATAGTTGACACAAGTTGAGCATAAGTGGATTACATACATGTATAATATACTTTACTTCTAATCACTTGCCTAATTTTATACTTATTTTGTTGTTGAGATACTGCTATGTATATTATGTTATTATATTGGTGTGTATACATGAAACACCATTTTAGCTTATCATTATAACTAGCCAATAACAAAATATGTAAATAATAACATACATGTACCTTCACAACACTATACTTTCATGATATATTAACTTCCATGGTTATCATATTATAATTCATATATATTTAAGGGGTTTTACTCATGTCTATATTTTTCTCATCCATCTATTCTCAAGAATATACATTCTCAGATATTTCTCTTACATAGTTAATATCAATTGGTGGAAAAGTCAGATTAAAATGTTTACGTGCACTTGTATGAATAGTCATTATGTTCATAAAGTTGTGTCCTTATTTGTGTTCTTATACCATCATTAGCTAAATTAAATTGCCAAGGGGATAGATGTTTATTCCTAATCTTGACAAAGAGCGCACTATCCTTAAACCTATCACATGCATCCTAGGTAGACTTCTATAAGAATACTAAACTTCATGGATCAACTAGAACTCCAAAAAGACTATTAATAAATTCATTAACCATTTCAATATATTCTTAATTTTGTTAAAACTTTATTTTATTTATTATTTATCCCTCATTACAACATAGTTTGAAATACTATGTAATATGCTCTTTTGATATACAACTCATATTTCATGATATATTTCCATGTATTTTTTATATGTAGTCAAATTTGATATTTATAGTAGAAGTAACATCTTATACTGTGCTAGTTAGTCATGCTATATAAGAACCATTTTTCTTGTAATATCATGAATATAATAGTGACATGGTGTTCAAGATATGCTTAGTCATAGAAGTGGTCTATCCCCAAATTTGTACTAAATTATTTTATGTATTTATATAGTTTGTGCTTGAACACGTATCCTAAGGGAAGAGTTGTTTCTCTTAGCTAGGGCTTGTAAGCTTAAGAGTAGTTCATTTATTTGTGGACAAGTGATACTATATATTTCACTTTATTTAGTTGTGTATATCCAATGGTTATATGCATGCTATATTTTGAATTTAAGTTTTATTTTAGATCTTCATATAAGATGCAAAGCAATGCATGTGTTACATCTTCGACATAGGATAGGGAAATTCAGTGCAAAAGATGTAATTTTATGTTATAACATAAAATTGAAGACATGTTAATACTACAAGGTCATGTTTATTAGTTATGTTCCAAATTAATTGTTATTGGGAATTAATAAGATCTCATTAGAATAGGTTATTTTAATGTGTAATGTCATTTAATGTTCATTTGAATTTCATGTAATATGGATTTGGGAACCCTAGCCATAATATCATTTTTCTCAATGTATAATTCCATAACACAAATGGAGAAATTTGATTTTTTATTCTCTCCATTGTTGAAAATTTTCTCCTTTTTTCTTATTTCAATTGGTTGAGCTTGGGCACATAACATTGGTCATTGCTACAAGTGGTATCAAAGCCTGGATGCTTACCCCTTCAACAACCAAGCTTGGAGAAGCATTTCATTCCCCTCCTCTACTCCTCCACAAATTTATGTGTTGAGTTGAAGGAGAGCATGAGAATGTTGCATGATATTTCATAAAACTTCTATAGATTTTATTTTTATTGTAGATATTAGATTGTATATCTATTTGTAGGTATCCAAAATCTAGATTTGACCGATTTTAGAGACCTCTATGCAAATTAACCGTGTTCATTTTTTACACAACCATACGATATCAAAAATCCAGATATGATTGAGTTCAACGACCTTTGTGTAAACTGATTGTGTTTATTTTTACATAGCCATACAATATCCAAAATCTAGATCTGACCAAGTTCGATGACCGTTGTGTAAAATGACTATGTTAATTTTTTTCACAGCCATATAGTATCTAAAATCTAGATTTTATGGAGTTCAACAACCTCTATGTAAACTAATTGTTTTCTCTTTTTCATAGCCATACAGTGATATTAGTCTTTGTGTAAACTAACCGTATTTTTTGACAACTGAATAGTCTTCTAGCCTCTCCATTGTACTTATATAAGTGGCATACATAATTTTCCATATTACTTTTGGCTAACTTATAGTCCTTATTTATGAAAGTGATTACACTTGGATGGTGAGCAAGGTCTAGTGAATCACACCTAACATATATACTGCTACATTAGCACTATAGTAGAACTCCATCTACACTTCAATTCTATTTTTAGTTTTCATTTGCTTTCTTTTATTGTAAATCATTTCACATCTTTGCATCATCCCTAAAAGGAATGCATATGATGACTCATTCCGTAGCCTAGCCTTATGACAGGGTGCCACTTCCTTGGTGGTGGGAAATCCATATTAAAGGCCCTATGATTCAAAGCTGGACTAGACTTAACAATAATACACAGTGAAGGGGTTAGCTATACCCATGAACCTTTGGAAATGGATCATCCTTTCAATTGCACTCAAAAAATTGAAAACTCTTAATTAATATTAAAATTAATTCGGTCTAATACCCATCATAGTTATGGAAAAGAGCATGTACTTATCTTTAGAGAGTATATCACTGACCATAGTAAGCTAAGGTGAGGACTTGTAGTACTTGGGTTTCATAATGGCTTAGATTTCATCATCGAGTATTTGTATGTGGGCATTCATGTGAAGGCCTTAATTTGATACAAGCTCATTATACCTCTCCAACTTTCAATACCTCACCTACTTGTAGTCTTAAGATCTAGATTACTCATTTTTATTATATTTTTAGGATATATGCAATGGAGAGATCTAACACGTGTCCTAATAAGATGTAAAAAAATGAAATAAAGTAGTTATGCAATATGACTAAAATATACTATAAATAGAAATGACAAAAATACAATGCAATATGGAGGTAATGGTCACTCCATTAATATTAGCTAAAGAACTACATTGTACTCCATACAGGACTAATGAACTTGATATAAGCTTCCTATGAGATCTGTATCTATCTATCTATCACTATGAGGCCCTTTATATAGGAAGATAAATTCCTTGGACAACACTCTACCTAGTTGTACAATTGGACACCTTGCACATTCACACTTATGTATCTATTACATTGCTTGAAGTAACTAGCTAAATTCCCCCTAAAGCAATCTCCTATTCTAACTATGTAACAAAGGTGGTATATTTACATGACCCAAATGATGTAATATACTTTAATTCTAACACCCCCCTGTATTACATTATTTGGGTATTGAAGAATTCAATCTTCAATATGGATCTTATTCTTGAGGATTCTCTTTGACTTGATCTAGTTCTTTCATCAATTGAATTTTACTTCGAAGTCCTCTTTTATCAGGATAATCTTCTTCTTCTTCTTTAGCTTGCTCAGGAATATTGTCCTCTTCTATCCATCCTCCTTTGTTTTCCTTTTTGTGAGTGTCTTTATTTGGTTGTGTTGCTTCTTTAGAGTTCATATGGTAAAGTAGATCATGGTGTTGTTGACCTCTCATATTTTTTATTTTTATTCTTCCATGCTTCCATTTATGGAGTATTGGTTCTTAATTTTCTTCAATTTATTCCTTAGTAAATGCATTAGCATCATTTTGAAATACAACAATGTATTGTGAGATCTCCTTTGAATCTAGGATATATGTATTTCCATGGATCGATCTTGTTGCTTATATCTCCCTTTGGTTCATGATAAGACATGTATTATTCCATTCATATATATGGAATTGACTTTCCAATTGCTTTCTACTAATTTGTTTACTAAAATAATATTGAATGTTAATCCAAGAACATACAATACTTTTTGTAGTAGAATATTTGGAAATGATTTGCTTGGTGTTACACATCCATATCTATGTATAGGATAAGTTTTGCAATCTACAATTATTAGTCTGTAACTATTAGTGATTTCAAGATACTCAAACCATTGTAGATTTCTAGTCATGTGATGACTAGATCCTGAGTCAATGTACCATGTATTCTTCTGCTTTGTTGAATTATTCTTGCTAGAGTTATTTTTGCATTTGTGGCATGATGTAAAATATGTGCCTAGTTCTTGTATCTTTGAGTGGGAATATTTTCTACTCTCCATTGTGGTATGCTATAATCCTTTGTAGTAGTCTACCTTATGAATTCCTAAAAGTATGAGCTTGATTTGATAAGAATTTTTTAGTGTATACTTCCTTATATCTCCCTAGTTGAGATGTGAATTTGATGATATATTTGATGAAATTCTATTCTCTGTAAAACCTTATGACTCCCTAATGGATTGAATACTTGATAATCTTTGATGAGTGCTATTACTATCAAGTCTTGTATAATACCTTATGATTCTCTAGTGATTTTGGATATGCTATATGATTAATATAGTGCTTTTGAGAATAGTAGTTCAATTTTTTAGTTGATTTTGTAATGTTTTGTAAGTAGAAAAAATCAACTTCTATTACACCTTATTACTCCTATTGAACTTATGAACTTTTCAATTTTATGAGATCTTAATGGCTGGATTTCCTTTGTCCCCTTAATATGGTTTCTAGACAAGTATATCAATAAATTTCCAACTCTTGATATTCCTTAATAAGCCTCATTTAATAGCCTTTAATAATTTGATATTTAATATTTCTAAATTCCAATTTCCTACTTTGATGTAGTATGCCTTATAATTATCTAATTTGGAATGTTAGAAAACTATAATATATATAATAATATTATCTTTATAAGTTGAAAAAATTATTTCTCCTATGTTTAAATTACAAATATTAGGCTATATATTTTCTTTTTAGTATTGATTTCAAATATGGTTGATTTCCTAATTGCTTCAACCTTATAGCTCCTTTTTAATGAAAGTTAATTATACAAGGTAAATTATTACCTTAATGGAGCTTTAAATATTTATGTATTCGGTGATGGATTTAGACATAAATGGTAGTGATGTTCAACGTTCCCTTGGGCATTGTGAGCAATGGAAAACTTTAATTTTTGCTTTACTTCAATGCTTGAATGGTGGTGCCTTAAGTTTTGCCTGTTTGACCTGCTTTGAATACCTTGATCGAGAGCTTTTAATGTTCTTCATACTGCAGTTCGTTTCTGCTCCAAATTCTATTTCCTCCTTGGTCTTGGATGTCTTAAAGAGGAGGATGACCTTATTGTCATGATGATTTCTTTTAATGCTCGATGATGCTATTATACAAGTGTCACAATGACTTCCTTCAATGCTCGACAATAGTTTTCTTTCAACGCTCGATGATGCTATTCATTGTAGAATGAATATGTTACAGTATCTATGTAAATGCTTGCTTAGGTGTCACCCCTTCTTCAATATTCTCTATATTATCTTATGTAATGCTTCTTCGAATTATTCCTTCCACGCATGTGATATCTTAAATGTTATTTTTAATGTTCATAAGAAATGCGTTAGGGTTCCTTTTAGGGTGACAAGTGGCATCTCATTTCCTTTGCTTATCCTAGACTTAAAATGTATTCTTGCACGCTACTCCAACATATGTTTCCACATTTTCCTTTACTGTATTTTGATGATGTTGATTTGGTTCCAACTGAGTTGGGTTGTGGTGGAGCCTGGGTGACTTTGAGTGGTTCCTTGGTGGAGCTTGAGCAGCACTTGGTGGAGACTTTTAAATGCTCCTTGAATGATATAGACTGCTCCTTGAATGTATGTCCGACTATGGTATTACCTTATTTTAGCTTGTAATTTTCTTCCTTCTAACAACATACCTTGCAGTTACCTTTGTAGATAATTCTTCTCTTTATGGTATTCTTACAGATAGCTTGATACGATTGTTCGCAACAGTGGGTGAGGGATAATTCTTTTGCCTCACTTGGAGAATGCTTCTATATGGTTGTATTAGATTGTATTTCTCCTTGTGAAGAGTGTGCAATTTTAGCACCGAAAACCTGTCCTTATTCCTACGTAGGGTATATTAGAGTAGTGCAATATAATATAAATACATTTGAGAATATGATACATCTTTGCACTTCTTTTATAATATCTTGTTTTATGGCAGATTTTGAAGTAGGCAATCCCTAATTTGATGTTGTCTCTTTTTATAGACAACTCTCTCCTTTGCTTGGTAACTTTGATAATAAACCCAAGATAATAACCACGTAGATAGAAGATCTTTTTGTAGAAGTAATTTCTGCACTATTTTTGTAAATAGCCTTTAGTGTACTTTGAATGTGAGACTCACCAAGTCTCGATTTAGAGCTTCTATTGCTGATTTTTATGGTCGATTTCTTCTCCACTCATTGGAGGAACATGATCTAATTTTGGTGGCTTTTTTTGGACCATGAAATATTGCAGGGTCTATGCACCAAATAGTATCTCTAGATACTTTGATAATTTGTTGGTTTTGTGCTCTTGATATTCAACAATCAACAAATATAAACTAACATTTTTTAGAGTAACTAGTTAAGGATAACTAGTGTGGTGCTAATGGATTAATAATATACTTTTTAATGGCAACAATAATCCCACCTTATTTATCCTAGAAATAAAATCTCGAAATAATTTTAAATTCTCTTTAAAATCTCAACAATGTTTAAGAGTAATCTGTATTAACCCTTAATGAATATTCTACAATTTTTCACTATAATCAATATTGTAGGATATAGTATTCTTGATTTATAGATAGCAAATAGGTAGATGATAATTTTCTTTCTTTCAAAAATATCCAACTCCTATTTAATGTGCAAATAATACTTAAAATAAATTCTCCTTTTTGCACTTGAAGACTATAAAATGAGCCCTTATTCTTGCAAATTTAATCCAAATATGGTGCTTAATGGAATTTGATAATGAACCCTAATCTAAAGTTCAACTAATTACATCCTAGTTTCTTACCTCTTTGATGGTTTTTGAATTAGATGTAGATCTTGGTGTTTATGATTCACCAAGTTGTTGCCTTGTAATGGATGAATTTGTAGCCTCTTGTTGGTTTTCTAGAATAACTTTCCACTTCACCAAACTGTAGCCTTGAACTTTTTGTCTTGAGCCTGGAGTTTGACGGCTTGATCCTTCCAGTGATCTTCTGCTTTCTACTGTATATTCAAATAACTCCTTTATTTTAACTATGATTTCTTGTTGTGAGAGGTAATCCCCAAATATCCTATATTTGGTAGGATTCTTCTATATAAATCTTCCTTCAATCTTCTTGTCAAATTTTGAATTCAAAAAATATCTTCTTCTTCTCAATATTCTAAATATATTGAGTTCTTCACTTGATTCTTCTTCTAGATTTGACACTCCTTGCCAAATTCTTATTCTCTTGGGCTTGTTTTTAGATGGTGATAATTATCCCAAGTCCTTCACTATTAGGAGTGTAGACACCAAAACAGCACCAATCCGATTATGTGACTGCAAACACTGATCGCATTGACACACACAGCCCCAAGGGCAGCCCCCAGAGGTTAAACAGTGGTCCTAACCACTCTCACAATAGTTTTGGAAGGTCAGAGGTCAATTTGGCACCTTCAGGCACTTTGCTCAATACTCGTTTCACCCAGGGACGATTTCAAACTGGGATTCGCCCCACCCAGGGACGAATAGCAGTATTCGCTCTAGGGTGGGGCGAATAGCAGGTTTGACGGGCAAAAAGTCAAATCTTGACAAATGGCAGCTCAGATCCACCACTTAACGCTTCCTTCATCGCATGGGAGTGTGGGTGAGCATTTTCGAGCATTAGAGGCAGTTGCAAGGGCAGTCATGAAGTCCCTAATCAGGGAGGAATCTTCCCTCCCCCTGGAAGGGCATGATTGCCAAGTGGCGCCTCTGCATGCCCAATTCAAGAGACCTCCAGGTCTATAAATTGGTGAGTTTCCTCACCCCAAAATATAGAGAGAAGGAGCATTTTTGAGCAATGAAGTGCTGCCATTTTACTTCCCCATACGCCCTTGTTTGATTTGTGCCTTTCACATCCGTGATCTCTTTTAGAGAGGAGGTCATTGGGTGACCATTGGAAGGTCAAATATTGAGCCCAAAACCCGACATTTTGCCACAACATACCACCCAATTTTCCGACAACACTTTACAAGAGATTTTGGACCCATCCCAAGTGGATTGGTGCCGAAATCAGGCCCCAAACGGTGGGCGGCCTGCCCCGGGCGCCCCCCCACTGCTGTAGATCTAATCGTCCCCTTTAGGAACGATTAGGAATCTATGGCAGATTTTCCTTCTATAATTTTCTTTTGCATTTCATCTTATGCTGCTTAGATAGTTTGCAATTTCGATTTCATAACATTTTGAGCAAATCTTATCATGTTTCATCATTTTTTCGTCTTTACTAACTTGCAGAGGGCATCATCAAAATCTGGGTGTTAGAGGCCAAATTGGGGAAATATGACCATCTGGGTCATCCCAAAATACCCCCAATTAGCTAACCCCCACTTTTGCAGGAGATTTGGAGCTGTCCAGATGTGACATTTTGAGCGGTGCTATCTGGCATTTTGTTGTAGGTCTATTCGTCCCACCTCGGAGTGAATTCAAATCGATGAGGAATTTCCTGACTGTTCCATTTGCAGTGTTTTCTTTGTGAGGTCCTGATGCCCCTATCAAATTTTTAGATCATTTGGATATATGTTAGTTATCATTTTATTTATTCTTTGCATGCACTAATCGTAGGCTTGGGGATTGCATGTTTCATCTCATCCGCAGGTGCTACTAATTGTCTCTTGTTTCTTTGAACGTAGGATCTAGACGTTAGAGGAGCAGCAAGGAGTCAAGACTCATCAACACAAGCGGCGGTGATGTTTTGGTCCGCCCATTTTACATGTGGGCACGCGGAAGAAGGAATGGCTATCCATGGATGTAACAAAGAAACAAATTTAACGCTCCTCGCCCCTAAAAAGGGAGGAGGCGAATTGTAACCGAATTCCGAAACATATCAATAAAATAAAGGGCTGTTTTCTGCATTGGCTTTTCATTTGGGTTTCAATTCGTTTATGCTTTTCCTATTTCATGCATTTTCAATTCGTAGGACTTAGCGTTAAGTTTAGTTCCATTTTGCATCGTACTTGGAGCTTTTCCTTTTTTGTTTTCGTATCCTCGTGCTTTCAGTGGCGATCACGGTGGGACTCTGTCCTCTATTTTTTTTTAGATCAGAAATCTGATCAAAACTTGCTTTTTGCTTGCAGGTATCATTTTTTTGAACGCGGGACTGTTGTTCGTTCCAGTCTGTGGCGAATACAGAGCTGGAATTCATCTTACCCAGGGACGAATGGGAATGCGCCCCACCCTATGATGAATTCAGTTCTGTTATTCATCCCATCCAGGGATGAATAGCTCTCTACGTAGTTTCAGGGCAGAAACTCAGAGCCAACAGATTTGGGCAGAGAAGAGGTAGGGATTCTAAACTTTTCCTGTCATTTTTTGTTTTTAGTTTTTCTATTTTTGGGTTACTTGCTTGCTTAGGGAAAGTTTTCTTTTACTGCTTGCTTGTTTCCTTTTTGCAAAATAAAAAGAACCCCACACATCACGTGGCAAATTAAACACCAAGGAGCTGGTCGTAAAACCCCAGCCCTTGATCAAGACCAACGGTGGATTTCATCACCACCTTGGCTTGAATTTTTGCATCCATTACCCCGATCGCTACTATTGCTAGACGTAAATCCTGATGAAAGCTGACCGAGTGTAGCTGGGGTGATTCCCAGCACATGAGGATAAGTCTTCTATGGTAGGTGTCATAAACAAGGTGATTCCCCTTTCGTACCGCCTACGTTCCATGTACCATCTGCTCTCACGTACCTATAGTTTCCCTCACGTAAGGGCGGGTATATAGAGAGGTTGGTATATCGGCCTGGCAATGGTATATCGAAGGGGCGACCATTTTTGGGAGTCATAAGAGCCATCATATTGCATTTAAATGTTCTTTACAAAAACCTTCAAAAA
Source organism: Wollemia nobilis (assembly GCA_028583015.1). Taxonomy (NCBI): domain Eukaryota; kingdom Viridiplantae; phylum Streptophyta; class Pinopsida; order Araucariales; family Araucariaceae; genus Wollemia; species Wollemia nobilis. Next base: position 68,782 of record JAQPPZ010003406.1, read on the forward strand.
AAAAAAAAAAACCAAAACACACTAAACCAGGTCTAGGACACACTTTTAATCTTTAAACGAGATAATCATTGCTTTGTGTGTGTGTGCTCTTTTCTATTTAGTGTAGCATAAAAATCATAAAAAGAGATAAAAACCTACATAGCTTGTAGAAAAACACCACCATGGTGTACACCCGTAGCCAAGCCCAATCAAGGGCGAAAGCTACGAAGAGTGTACAAGGGGGCACAAGTCACCTCCGCTATAGCCCCAAGGACTTGGTCATACCGCCTTGGTGGCTTGACCCACAAGAGAGTCCACATCATTCCATTTCATAATGGGACTATAGAGGCACCCCTTTGAGGGACACGCCCATTCATCATAGCCCCTTTCAGGAGGAGTCCTTACACGTGGCGCTCAACATAGACAAGAAGGCTCCCTTAGAAGCTCGATATGAGTGGCCACCATGTGATGAAGTGCTAGAGCAGCATAGGGTCCATGAGGAGAGGCCACATGATTATGGCATCCCTCCTTTACCCCTCATCACTGTTAGAACCAATAGACAAAACCCAGAGCGCAAGGCTCTCCAAGCAGGGCGAGCCAACTCTGCCCGCCCCTTTCACACATACGAAAGGGAGCACGAGGAAGACCATTACATTCCTCAAGAGCAATATACAGCATGGGAGCCATGCGCTTCCACACCCGCTATATACCATGATCACCTACGAGGCAGAGCCTCGGGTAAATGCCGCCAACCTCGACAGAGGGAAGCGACCTATTGAGATCTCGGATCATCATGACCGAGGTAAGTGCATAGGAGAGGCATCCAGGCCTCCTAGGCTCAAGATGGTGGAACAAATCGACCTGGCAGTCGCCAGACATGCCGCCCACCAAGCGCAGATCACGCGGCTTGAGCAAGACCAACAACAGCTAGAGCATCTATATCGCCTTAGCAAAGAGTGCATTCGGTGCCAAATAGATGAGCTGCTCCATAACCCGATGCCTGAGAGGGTTCCAACCCCTCGCACCCAAAGAGCGGAACCGTATGAGAGGCGCAACCCCTTGGTGCGAGATAGGTCTCCGTGACCTTACCAAGTGCTGCCTTCGAGACCTCCTAGACCTGAGCGGGAGGCCACTCCCTGGAACAATGATGGGTACCCTCCACGGGGACCCACCCAGGGTCATAGGTCTCATCCAGAGACTCCTCAGGAAGCTTACGAGGAGTATGAGCAAGAAGAAGAGCGGGCCGAAATGCCCTACCAAGGTGGAGGGGTTGCTATCCGGCCACCCCTCTATAGGCCTCAAGTCTCCCACAACCCACAACGGGAGCAAACTAAAGAGGAAGAGATTAAATCTTTAGATGCATATAAAGCATTGCTAGAGCGTCTGGAGTCTATGGAAACCAAAACTTTTGGGCCCCAAAAGCCCACTTTACGCCAACTCCGTAGTCATCCTGTGCATCCGTCAGTGCCAGCACCCCCTTACCCTGAACACTTTAAGTTGCCTCAGTTGGCAATCTTTAGAGGTGAGGAAGATGCTCAAGAGCATGTGATGAGATTCCTGAGCCAATGCTTTGGCATTCAGGACAATGATGCTTTGTTATTAAGAACATTTATAACCACATTCGTAGGCCCTGCCTCGGATTGGTTTACTCAATTACCAAAGCACAACATTAACAACTTAGATCAGTTAGTGGATGCGTTCCTCGAATGCTTCACCTTCAACACCAAGAAGAAGGCGTCACTAAGTGACTTAGCCAGCCTCAGGAAGTATGAGGAAGAAACCATGGTGGCCTATGGGAATCGATGGAGGACTTTGCTTTCAAAGCTGCCCTACCTCCCTCCTATGTCCGACCTCACTCAAATGTTCTCAAAGAGCTGTTTGAGATCGATCTCTGTGCTATTGCAGCTGCAGCAATATGCCACCTTAGAAGAAGCTCTGGTGCAAGCCAGGATCATTGAAGAGATCAAGATACAGGATGGCGAGATAGCCAAACCTAAGAAAAAAGAGTGGACTAAGAACACTAAAATAGGGACCACGCAACAGAAACCCGTTGCGGTCAATCAAGTTGCTATCAATGTCCCTAAGCCTGCACAAGCAACACAGCCCTAAAGGCTAACTATCAGGTGGTGCCTCCTAACAACTATGACAGAGAAAATTAGAGGCAAGAACAGAGTCAACAACGTCGCCCTAGGTGACAATACACACCCTACACAGAGTCCAGGGACTCCCTGTTTGACCGCTTGTTAGCGGAAAATTTGATCAACCTGCCAGAGATTCAAACCATAGACCCCAATGCTCCCAAGCCTAAGGGGTACAGGGAGGACTTGTACTGTAGGTTCCACAGATGGTAGGGACATGACCTAAATGCCTACTGGAAGTTTAAGGGCTTGGTGCAAGACCTAATTGATAACAAGACACTAGCGGTGGATAATCCCGTGGCACCAAGCAATCAACAAATGGAGGTCTTTAAAGACCCCTTGCCTGCTCATGCTCCATAGGCAAAGACCCTACAAGTTAATGAGGTCACACAGAACTGCCCCATGCAGGGGTATGTAGGGATGATCAGTATAGTGACTCGAAACAGGAGGTACCCGAGCACAAATGCTCCTGCGATAGCTGCAGGAGAGGTGCCAACAATGTCACAACCACAATAGCACCTTGCACAACCTCCTCCGCCTAGACCAGTGGCCACACTTTGGACCAAACTCACTCAGAGTTTGAGGACCACCTCGGCTAGGCTCTCCATATACGAGCTCATACAACAATCAACGCCCCATCGAGAGGCTCTAATGGAGATATTGAAAGCCATCGAGTTGCAGCCCCATGAAACAAATTCTTTCAACAACTTCGTGGGACATGTCAAATGATGCACTGAGCTAGTCATCACATTTTGAGAAGACGAAGTGAAATTAGTGGCTGATGACATGGCGGATCCACCCCTGCACGTTATCGCATGGGTCAATGAGATCCCATATAAGAGGGTGTTGATAGACACTGGCTCATCCAGTAATATCATCACAACAATGGCCCTAAAACATCTGAAGTTGCCCGCATCTCACATCACAGCTTCCACCTACACTCTACGAGCATTCAATGATGCAATATGCTCGATAGTTGGCACAATTGTCCTACCCATCCAAGTGGGACAAAAGACTATACCTACATTGTGCCATATCTTGGAAGGTGAGATGGCCTACAACATCTTGCTGGGTCGGCCATGGATCAGGGACATGAAGTGTGTCCCTTCGATAGCTCACCAGTGCTTAAAGTATACATTTGAAGGGGAGGTGCATGTAGTCCCGATGGACTTAGAACCCTTCAAGTATTGTAATGCGGTGTAGCTGATGCCGTAATCGACCCTTCCATCAACGCATTTGGATTTCCAATTGAATCCATCTAAACAGGGTCCGATTCCATAGGCATCCCCATTAGCAAGTTCTTCAAAACCCCAATCGGGTCCATCTTCATCATCTGGTCCTCCACCAACGATGCCACCTATGGGGGCCAAACAGAAGGACAAAGGGAAGAAACCTCTGGAAGAGGCGCAACCTCTGGAAGAGACACTGCCATCAGTATCAACTATCTCTACTGAGGAGATGCCTAGCCGAATGGAAGTTGAGACTCCTAGTTCACCCGACATGGAGTGGACTCAGGGAGAACTTCCATTCCCTCCCCCTCAACCGCCAACAATCACCGTTGAAATGGCCAATACGGGCCTGGGGGAGTATCTGGTGTGGAATATTGTAGCAACACCCACACTGGAGTCCATGCAGGACATGGGGAGACCTCGCCTCCCCATCGACACTATTGTTCCCCTAGGCTACCCGCCGAACCAGACAAACTTTGTGTATGGGGGCCTTGATCATGGCGTTGCACCATGCATGCAAGAGGATGAAGATGAAGAGCCTTTTGCTGAAAATGTCAACTATTTGTCTAACCCAGACTTTGCTTTGAGATACCTTGGCCAATGCAATTGGCATGGATATGGGTTAGGGGAGATATGAGCAAGGGGTACGTGTTCTTTGCCAACCAAGATACCAAATGCCATATGACAAGTCAGGAGTAGGGTTCAACCACCCCCTGCCCTTGGACATCTTGGTGGAGAACATGCAAGGCCTAGGGATAGGCAACAAGGGGGGATTGGCATCAGATCCATATGCCAACCCTAACACGACATATACATTGAGGGATTATCTCCCATTAACGGCAATCAACCTTGTTGACCCTCGCAATCCCTTCCCTTCGCTCGAGAGAGGAGAAAGCTCGAGAGCTCATTTTCAAGGAGGGTCTAGACAATGTCAAGAAGGGTCCTCAGAGGACGAGTCAGAGTATGACCCCTTCGAATCAAATAGCGATCACTCACAGGTGATCCCCATGGATGATTATCAAGAAAACCTCTTGACAATGTTCCCTTTAGATGCTCCAATCGAGCAAGTGCCACTCCAAGGAAATCAAGCCCCCCCGTAGAGAGCGGAACAACCCCAATGGGGCCAGATCAATTTGCTCGAGCAAGACGAGCCTCTAATGTCGCAAGCAGTTGTTGGAGCCAACGAAGGCCTTTGGATCTTCGATAGTGATTATGAAGATGAAACTGAGATGGCATATCTCAATCACATGCGATAAATGCAGCGACCATACCCCTTGGAGATTAATGACATATTCGAACAATTAAACATAGTGCCAGGGCATGAGTGGTACGTAGACCCAGCGTGATGGGACCAAGTGTTGAATCCGCCACTTTGGGCATACGAAGAATACCTTCCACCCAGAGACCCTAGAATGATATCAGTGTCGAGGGCAGACCCTATCTTCCTATCCGCACATAGGGCCGATCCATTCGTGCCAATACCTCTAGAGCCAGATCCGGAGCACAGAGAACATCCAGAATGTTCGAGTCATCACACCCATGGTAATGGAGACCAAAATCATTTCATCAACATGATCTCCATTGACTTAACCACCCCCATCCACAATCCGATCGATCCAGCATAGTCATTGTATCTAGACATAGATGCCATAGACTGGGATCGCGTCAATTCACCTCCATCCCCATCCGAGTACTGGCCTTTCGGTGAGATGCTTCATTTCACCCCTGGGCCAACTCAGGATATCTTCCATGCTGAAGAGGGACCCGAGGTTCCTAACGATGATTTAAACTCAGCAAATGATATCCATTTGATCCCAACTCCACACCAGTTGGAGGATGGATCCCACATGTCGGTCGAGGAGACGACTGACGTAGACATCGGCTCGGATCCAATGAATCCATAGATTATCAAGCTGGGGGTAAGTCTATCCCTCGAAGAGCAAGCCGACTACATTGCCCTTCTCAAAGAGAAGAAGGAGGTTTTTGCATGGTCATACAAAGACATGTCGGGACTAGATCCGTAGCTAGTCACGCATAACCTAACGCTTGATCCGATAGTCAAGCCAGTTAAGCAAAAACTACGTAAGATGCACCCAACAGTGGCCTTAATGGTCAAAGATGAATTGCAAAAGTTGTTGGATGCACAGTTTGTCATCTGCATGGATTATCCGCCATGGCTGTCCAACATGGTGCCCGTCAAGAAGCCTGATGGGAGGATTCGCATATGCACTAATTTTTGAGATCTAAACAAAGCGAGTCCTAAGGATGATTTCCCCTTGTCGAGCATCGACGCATTGGTAGACGCTACAATGGGCCACGAAATGCTTTCCCTCATGGATGGTTTCTTGGGATACAATCAGATTTGTATCAATCTCGAGGACCAACTAAAAATGGCGTTCACAATGCCTTGGGGGACATTTTGTTACAAGGTCATGCCCTTTGGCCTTAAAAATGTTGGCGCCACCTACCAACGTGCCATGACATACATCTTCCATGATTACATGCATAAAACTTTGGAAGATTACATGGATGATTTGTTGGCCAAATCTCTTTTGCGCCCAGATCATCTCGATGACTTAAGCAAGATCCTCGATCGCCTCATGGAACATAAAGTCGGACTGAATCCCAAGAAGTGCGTATTTGGCATCACATCTGGAAAACTCTTGGGTTTCATAGTCTCAAAGCGAGGCATCGAGGTGGACCCAAACAAAGTCAAGGCAATCCTTGAAATGCTTCCCCCAACTACCATCAAGCAGCTCAGAAGCCTGCAGGGAAAGGTCACGTCGATCAAGCGCTTCATAGCGCAGCTATCCGACAAGTGTCGACCCATGAACAAATTATTGCATAAGGGGGTAGCATTTCACTGGGATGACGAGTGCCAATCAGCCTTCGATGACATTAAACAATACTTGGCTTCACCGCTAGTATTGGCACCACCTAGACCAGGAGTGTCATTCTACTTATACATCTCAGCTACTGAGGTGGCACTGGGTGCCATGTTAGCCCAGAAGAATGAACTTCACAAAGAACAGGCTACTTACTACCTTAGCCGCACCCTGGTCAGCTATGAACTTAACTATGCATACGTTGAGAAACTCTGCTTGGCAGTGGTGTTTGCTACCAAAAAGCTATGCCATTACATGCTGAGCAACAAGACGTATGTTGTGTCTAAGGAGAATCCATTGCGGTACATGATGAGTCATACTTATCATAGTAGTCGCACGGCGAAATGGATCATGTTGTTGATGGAATTTGACATAGAGTTTATTGGACAGAAATCCATAAAAGGTCAGGTCATAGCCGATCAACTAGCAGAGGCTCCTCTCGAAGACGATCAGCCTCTGATCATAGAACTACCCGATGATGGGGTCTTCCATGTCTCAGAATCGCCAGATTTTGATGAGCCTGAGTCACAGGCCGACATAACCCTATTTTTTGATGGTTCTAAATGTGAGCAAGGTGGTGGCACGAGAATAGTATTCTTCACACCGCAAGGCGCTCCAATGCCTCTGTCATTTAAATTAAATTTCCCATGCACCAACAACAATGCAGAGTATGAAGCCTTGCTCATAGGTCTTTAGACAACAATCACCATGAACATTAAATGATTGAACATCTTTGGTGATTCGTTGTTAATCGTCAACCAAGTCAAAGGGGTATTCCAATGTAAATGCCCAGTTCTACAGGCCTACAAAGCCCTTGTGGACAAATTCCTGGCAAAGCTTGAATGGTACGACATCGAGGCACTCCCTCGGTCATCGAATCATTTTGCGGACACTATGGCCTCTTTGGGGTCACTAATCCCGTAAGACATTTCTGGTGATATGACCACCATTCAAGTCAAAACACTATCGCAATCCATGATGGAGCGTGCAAGCTCTGACTTAATGCCAGGAATCCACATGATCCAGATTGAACCACCTCAGGATAGGTTCTCTCGAATCCACGATCATCTGAATCATGCCAACTAGGGGTCCTTATTCTCCCCTACTCCCCTTAATAGCAACACAACGCTATTCTTACAAGTTCTTTCCCGCTCAACTTTTGCTAGGGATGAACTTCAAGAGGGATTGGTTGTTCATACCATCGAGGTTTTCGATCAGCAGGATTGGTATTCACCCATAAGGGACTACCTCAAGTTAGGTAACCTCCCACTTGGATTGACGCATGCCACAAAATGAGCATTCAAGCAGAAAGCGGCAAAGTATGTCTTGTTAGGAGACATTTTGTACCATCGTAGCTACGAAGGAATCCTCCTTCATTGCTTGGACCAACAAGAGTCCACTTGGGCAATCGCCCAAGCGCACGATGGTACGTGCGGTGGCCACTTCAGTGGTATGGCCATCGCAAAGCGCATTCTTCGCATGGGCTATTATTGGCCATCTTTAGAGCGAGATTGTTGCGCATATGTGAGGAAGTGCGTGAAGTGTCAACACCATGCTAATTTGACACACGTACCTTCCCGGGCCTTGCAACCGATCCAATCGGCTTGGCCATTTTCATAGTGGGGCTTAGATCTAATCGGAAAGATCTCCCCTGCATCGTCAAGCCATCACACGTTTATCATAACGGCCACAGAGTACTTCACCAAGTGGGTGGAAGCGGTTCCGCTAACCTCTACGATAGGACCCCGCATTGTGGAGTTCATTTTACATAACATCATATGTCATTTTGGTATTCCATCCAAGATAATCTCGGATAATGGGACGTCATTCAAGAACAAATATGTGCGTGCTTTGACCACAAAGTACAAAATTTAGCACAGTTTTTTGACACCCTATTATCCGTAGGCAAATGGGCAAGCAGAGGCATCAAACAAAATGCTAGTCGCCATCCTCAAAAATACAGTCATAGACAATCATAAGGATTGGCACATTCAAATCCCACTTGCCCTATGGGCTTATCGCACTAGCATTCGGACGCCCACTGGGGCAACTCCATTTTCGCTCGTGTATGGCTCCGAGGCAGTCATGCCTCTCGAGTTGGAAATTCCTTCCCTACGCATATCAATGCAAGAGTTCATCGATGATGACACTATGCGGTAGGCCCGGTTAGACCAGCTTACGTTGCTTGATGAACGACGCGTTAATGCTCTCGAGCATTTACGTATCTATCAAGAGCGACTTAAGAAAGCATACAACATGAAAGTTCACCTGAGGGACTTTCAGGTTGGTGACTTGGTCTTGAAAGAGAACCAACAGAACTCTAGCTTGCCGTCCCATCTAAGGGACAAGTTCATGGCAAACTGGTTAGGTCCCTATGTAATTGATAGTAAAATAGGACCTGGAACATACCGGCTAGCCTCTCTTGATGGAATCAAGGAACTAGAACCCTTGAACATCAGTCATTTGAGGCCATTCCATATCTAAAAGAGCCATAGCCCAACCAAAAAGCTCCAAGGATTCCCATAATCGCTTGGTCAACCCAAAAAGCTCCAAGGATTCCCATAATCGCTTGGTCAACCCAAAAAGCTCCAAGGATTCCCATAATCGCTTGGTCAAACCCAAAATGCCCCAAAGGTGCCCATTACCCCTTTGGTCAAACCAAAAGCTCCAAGGGTTCCCACAATCGCTTGGTCAAAAATAAGAAAATTCAAAAACAATAAAATCATCAAAAATAACAAAAATTTGCATCTCATTTCCATGCATACTCACAATCATCACAACAATAAAGAGCTCTTTTTGCATCTCATCTTCATATTCACAAAAATCAATCCATCAAAAACACAAAAATATATAGCTGCATTAAGCATCACATCCATACATTACATATTTGTGGTCATAAAGGTCAACGCACCATAGACTGCCATTACTTGGCAAAACCATCATTTTTCACATTTTTCCACTTTATCAATAATTCATCAAAAATAATCGCCACTCACGTTATTTTCCCACATCATAGTCGGTTGTCTTCTAATGTATCAAGAGTTTTCGTCCTTCAGTCGTCATTAGCTTTCTAGCCACGTACTGTACCAAGTCAGACAGATTTTACAAAGGTAGAGTTCTACTTGGATCACACCTTGTTACGTAGCATCCCAACACAAATTAAAACACATAAAAATTCCCAAGTTGTGTGAATGAAAGATGAAACCTGCAAAGCAATCCAGGTCACCATAAGCGAAACGGTTATCTTGCTCATCCCCCTATGCGAATGACCCCAAGAATGTTGAGAGTTGGCAAAAGGACAAGCATCTTCCCTACCCAATTCCCCAAGAATCCCAAGTTCTCAAAAGGTTGCAAAACATCACAAATTTGCAAAAGTCAAAACTCCAAAAAATTTGACATCACAACCAAAGTGCATACATCAAAAAGCACATATAATAGTGATTCTCATCACTCAATATTCAAATCCCTTGCTCAAAAGAAAAAATATATAAAAATAAACAGTGATTTTTATCACTACAAAAGAGCAAGTATCCCAATACAATTGAAGAAAAGAAGGGAGTCGAACTTGAATCCCTGGAACTCTCAGCATTCCGAAAGGTCATGAGGCAAACCTCAATATTGGTTTGGTGGATAGCCTATCGGTCACTGGTGGTAAACCTCCCGCATGACGATATATCTGTCACATTAACTTGTGTGCAGATCAATGTTTGCATGTGGATGAGCTAGCTTATGGTATCCTACGATAGCACCGTAGATTAATCCGACTAAATACAACAAAGGAGTTAGTGGAGCTAATCAGGTGATCCTCAGTACAAGTTTGGTTGACAACCTATTTGGCACTGGCGGTATCCTGACAAATACCACATAAATGAACTCAATTGCACACACAGGGATGTGAAATAACTTGGTCAAAAACAAGTCCGATTCATACCTTGTTAAAAAGTCTTGTAAGATAAAAGTACAGTCTTGGCTAGATAGTTAAAACATCTGAGTCTCGAAAAACCCTACCTACATTCTAAACCAACTTGCTATCTTTCATCCTCACATTGCCATCAGAAAATACAAAAATAGCCCGTATACATAAAGAAAGTCAGTCACCACAACAATCACCTAGCACAAAAAGCCATAAAGTTCTAAATAGTCTATGGTGCGACCGCCAAAAATCACAAATTCAATTCATCCATTCCATTTGCATATCATATAAATTAAAAACATTTGCATTTCATCAAAACATATGCATCCATCAATATAAATTAACATGCATACATCCATATTCATCAATCATCATGCATAACATCAAATCATGACATGTGCATAAATAAAATAAAGTCATCTGTATATATCATCAAAAATGCCCGTAGGCTACAATGAACCGGTCCTATGACCCCACAACAAAATCCAAAAGCTCAAAAATCCCCAAAGCCTAAGGCATCGACCACCATGATCACGCAGGATCGGTGCGACGGGAACTACCCCCCATGGTGTGGGTCCTATGGGACCCCTCAGGGTGGCTGCTGCTAGCCCCCGCATCACTCCCAACACCCCCTTATCAAGCCACCACCATACCATAATATCGCCAATCTAGCAGTCAACCTCTGCCCTCTCCATTGGACTATCCACACCCACCTCCGCCCCATGCCCGAAGTAGCATGTCAACACTATTGTCCGCTAGTCCCGTGGCATCGTCCTAATCGGCAATCCATCTATCGAAATCTGCAAAATTCGATAGACATCCTCTAACGTAACCGTCATCTCCCCTATTGGGAGATGGAAGGTATTAGTCCGAGGATCCCACAAGTTGATCAGGGCCATCAGGTAGGCCCGATCCCCGACTACGGCTCCAGCCGAGTCACTTGCTTGAGCCCAAGGGCATCAAGCCACTCCTAGTCCATCAAAGTTAGCGCCTCTCATGCTTCAGTAAACACCGTAGGCACACGATACCGGCTCTTCACAACCTACAAAAGAAAACACACAAAAACATTAAAAAAACTGTACAACAAAAACATGGATATGCATAAATTAAACAAAAACAATCAACAAAAAATGGTTTGTCAGTTCTCGGTTTTTAACTGTTAACTGATAAATTAAATTACACAAAAAACAACAAAAAAAATCAACAAAATGGTTTGTCAGTTCTAGGTTTTTAACTGTTAACTGATAAATTAAATTAAACAAAAAAACAAAAAAATCAACAAAATGGTTTGTCAGTTCTAGGTTTTTAACTATTACCTGATAAATTAAATTAAACAAAAACAACAAAAAAATCAACAAAATGGTTTGTCAGTTCTAGGTTTTTAACTATTAACTGATAAATTAAATTAAACAAAAACACCAAAAAAAAATTCAAAAACACCAAAAACTGCACAAAATGCACCAAAAACAAGCAATAAAATTGTCCAATAAGAGTGCTTTTGCACTTGACATTATGGGCATGCAAAATAGATGTCGGGGTCACAAATCCTCACTATCCTATTCCCTAATAAGGCTACCATAGCCGGACCGCTCCATGTGAGGACGGATTGATGAGAATTTCATCCCCAAATGACATCACCAAAAGGGTCCAAACCCACCCAAAGATAGCAATAACATTGTCGAACAAGGCTCATTTGTGCCTCTGATTCTTGGCATGCAAAATAGACATCGGGATCACAAATCCTCACTATCCCACTCCCTAAGAAGGCTACCATAGCCGGACCGCTCCATGGGAGGACGGATTGTCGAGAATTTCATCTCCAAATGGCGTCACCAAAAGGGTTAACACCCACCAAAAATAGGTCTAAATGTCGAGAAAACTGCACACACATTCAAAGATCAAACATCTGAAGGCACCCTTACCTAAGTCATCTTGGGTCAAGCGACTCGTCGCTTTTCTCATGCAGGTCATTCCCTCATCGATTCGTCGCTTGAGGGGGTAGTCACACTTAGTCACCAATCAACAAAAACACACCCAATCATGGAAACAACATGCATTCAAATAATCATTGACAAAGACAACTACGCTCCTGCTTGGGGTAGAAAACAAGCAATAATCACAAGCTGATCAAACACTTGGCATTCGTGAATCATGAACTCAAGGTTCCCACAGACAAAAGGTTGCGCCCTTTGCCTATTCATGACTGATCAATGTCCAAGCTCAAGTAACACCTCACCGAAAAAGGTTAACACTTGAATTGAGTTCCTTCGCTCGTCAGAAGCAAGGATTCAAGAATGCATGCCCTTTCCATACTTGGGGCATCCAAATTTGGTTAGGTTACTAAGAAACCCTAATCATTAGTGCTTTGGTTATCTATTTTTTCTCAGCACTGTGCCATGCACAACGCTTCCCAAAAAGGGGCATCTGTAGACACCAAAACAGCACCAATCCGATTATGTGACTACAAACACTGATCGCATTGACACACACAGCCCCAAGGGCAGCCCCCAGAGGTTAAAAAATGGTCCTAACCACTCTCACAGTAGTTTTGGAAGGTCAGGAGTCAATTTGGCACCTTCAGGCACTCTACTCCATACTCGTTCCACCCAGGGACGATTTCAAACTGGGATTCGCCCCACCCAGGGACGAATAGCAGTATTCGCTCCAGGGTGGGGCGAATAGCAGGTTTGACGGGAAAAAAGTCAAATCTTGACAAATGGCAGCTCAGATCCACCACTTAACGCTTCCTTCATTGCATGGGAGTGTGGGTGAGCGTTTTCGAGCATTAGAGGCAGTTACAGGGGCAGTCATGAAGCCCCTAATCAGGGAGGAATCTTCCCTCCCCTGGAAGGGCATGGCTGCCAAGTGGCACCCCTGCATGCTCATTCAAAGAGACCTCCAGGTCTATAAAATGGTGAGTCTTCTCACCCCAAAATATACAAAGAAGGAGAATTTTGAGCAACGAAGTGCTGCCGTTTTACTTCCCCATACGCCCTTGTTTGATTTGTGCCTTTCACATCTATGATCTCTTTTAGAGAGGAGGTCATTGGGTGACCATTGGAAGGTCAAATCTTGAGCCCAAAACCTGACATTTTGCCACAACATACCACCCAATTTTTTGACAACACTTTACAAGAGATTTTGGACCCATCCCAAGTGGATTGGTGCCAAAATCGAGCCCCAAACGGTGGGCGGCCTGCCCCGAGCGCCCCCCCCGCACTACTGTAGATCTAATCATCCCCTTTAGGAACGATTAGGAATCTATGGCAGATTTTTCTTTTGTCATTTTCTTTTGCATTTCATCTTATGTTGCTTAGATAGTTTGCAATTTCAATTTCATAACATTTTGAGCAAATCTTATCATGTTTCATCATTTTTCCATCTTTACTAACTTGCAGAGGGCATCATCAAAATCCGGGCGTTAGAGGCCAAATTGGGGAAATATGACCATCTGGGTCGTCCCAAAATACCCCCAATTAGCTAACCCCCACTTTTGCAGGAGATCTGGAGTTGTCCAGATGTGACATTTTGAGCGGTGCTATCTGGCATTTTGTTGCAGGTATATTCGTCCCGCCCCGGAGCGAATACAAATCCATGGTGAGTTTGCAGACTGTTCTTTTTGCAATGCCTTCCCGATGATGTTCCCATGCCTCTGTGAAGTTTTCAGCTAATTTGGATCTATTTTAACTATCGTTTTACTTATTCTTTGCATGCATTAGCTTTGAGTTTTAGGATTGCGTGTTTCATCTCCTCTACAGGTGCTATTAATTGCCTTTCTATTTCCTTGAACACAGGACCTAGACATTGGAGGAGCAGCAGGGAGTCAACATTCGTATATACAAGTAGCGACAACATTTTGGTCCGCCCATCTTACATGTGGGCACGCGAAAGAAGGATGGCTATCCATGGATGTAACAAAGAAACAAATTTAACGCTCCTCGCCCCTAAAAAGGGAGGAGGCGAATTGTAACCAAATTTCAAAACATATCAATAAAAGAAAGGGTTGTTTTCCGCATTGGCTTTTCATTTGAGTTTCAATTCGTTTATGCTTTTCCTATTTCATGCATTTTCAATTCGTAGGACTTAGCGTTAAGTTTAGTTCCATTTTGCATCGTACTTGGAGCTTTTCCTTTTTTGTTTCCATATCCTCATGCTTTCAAGGAGCTTCTCCTTTGTAGTGGATTTATCCAATGAGTTCTTCTAGGAATTCTTCTAAGGATACTTCTATGAGATCTACAAAAAGGCTCTCCAAGCCTTCCTCTTTTTCTCCTTGAGGCCTCTCCAAGGTCTTCTATCCTACAACTTCTCTAGTCTGAGATCTTTCTTCAACTTTCTACTTCCAAAATTGTTGGTGATGAGATCTTCTTCTTGGATCTTTGATTATGCTACTTCTATATTGATATAGGACTCTCATAGTCCTTCTCTTTCTTCCAAAAATGGAAGTACTTCAATGGGATATTATCTTGATCTCTTTAGCTCCTTTTGAATGAAATATTTAATCAGTAAAAGAGATCACTGATCTCTTATTTTTTGGACTCTTCTCTAGAGTATTCTTTAGGAACTCCTTTTTGGATTTTTTCTTCTAAATCGAGTATTCTTCTTCTGAATCAGGAATTCATCTTAGAAGTTTTCTTCTAAATTAAGGCTACTATGGCTTTCTCTTTTGGATCAAGGCTTTTATGGCCTTTTTTCTTGATCAAGGCTTATGTGGCATTTTCTTCTTCTACACTATGCAGGTATTTATATTGAATGGATATCACCAATATCCTATCTTCTATTTGACTCAACTTTTGGAGTCTCTTCTTACTTAAGTCTGCTACAAGGCTACTATGTTTTTTTCTTCACTTATGTAGATTGCAGGATTGCAACTATTGTAATGGGACCTTTTTTGAGGTCTTTAAAATACTTAGTCTTCCTCCTTGTTGCTACAAGTACTAGAATTATTATAAGAATATATTCTTCCTAAATCTCTTGTAGTATGCTTTCCAACATTTTTTTGAATCTCCTTTTTTCTGTAACAAGTTGTTAGAAACTGGAATTGAAGAAATTATAATTCTAGAGATAATAATCTTCACTAGTTGATTTGTCAATCTAGTGGTATGAATGTTGAGTCCTAGTCTTCACATATTTTTTTGCAACTCTGTGGGAAGACTCTATCTAGATATAATCTCAAACTTTTTGTAACTGAGATTTATTTTATTCCTCACTTGTGACTCTCTTTGAACCTATTGACTACTATGCTTTTTTCTATCAATTAATTTCTAATGGTAGATTTTGCATGCATTGACACTCAATGGTAGATCTGGTTTGTAAATATGTAGGCCAAAAGTAGTAATGGTGACTCTCCCTATTCCTATTGACCTATTGGAATTCTCTAATGATGACTTTTGCAAATGGTTGTGCACAAAGGCTAGTCTGGTTTACAAAATTGCAAAGCAAAACTATGATGGATGTAGGCCCTCCTATTCTTGATTCACCATCACTCTGATACCACTATTAGATTTTGAGGATATTTACAGTGGAGAAATATAATACAACTCCTAATAAGATGCAAAAAATATGAAAGAAAGTTGTTTTGCAATATGACTGAAATATACTATAAATAGAAATGATGAAAATACAATGTAGTATGGAGGTAATAGTTTTACTCTATCAATATCATCTAAAGAACTTCATTGTACTCCATATAGGATTAATGCACTTTATATAAGCTTCCTATGATATCTATATCTATCTATCACTACGAGGCCCTTTATATAGGAAGATAAGTTCCTTGGCCAACACTCTACCTAGTTGTACAAATGGACATCTTGCACATTACAACTTGCACATTGATACTTATGCATTTATTACATTGCTTGAAGTAACTAGATAACTTACCCCTAAAGTAATATCTTATTCTAACTATGTACCAAAGGCGGTACATTTACATGACCCAAATTATGTAATATACTCTAACTCTAAAAATTTTGCACATTCCAAACTTTGGTATTCAATTGTGTAATCTAGTATTGGAAATATTGACTTGCACATTCATTTGTTGGATATATTAGGTTTTACATTAATCTATAGTACTTTAGATTGGGATACACACATTTTTTTCTTTAGTACTTCATATTTAGCCTCATCATCATCCTGTTGCATCAAGAGTCCTAGCTACTTTTATAATTTATCATTTATAAAAAGAGATTACACTTGGATGGTGAGCAAGATCTTGTGGATCACATTCATTCATTGTCATCACTTGACTCATTATTTACTGACACATTTTTCTCACTTAGTCATTTTTTCCTTGTTCACACATTGACACACTTCTTTTAGGTCTTTATAGTGTTACATGTTACAATGACTTCCAACTTCAAATAAAATATTGGATGTACCCTCAAAGGTAAGGATAATTGGGATCAATGGTTCACAAGTCTTAGGATATTTGCAAAATTTGAGAACCTATGGCACAACCATATGGATGCAAATCCCACACCACCCACAGATGTTGCTGCACTAGAAAATGGTAGATATATGATGACCAAATCCGTGTTGGCATCCTACTTATCATAGAATATCATATTCATAATTTGATTGATGAAGCCAAGCATGACACAACATTTTCAGTTCTCAAAGTCTTCAAGAAAAGCTTTGACATCAAATTTGACCTATAATTTGTTCATCTTATCCTCAATATTAATCAAATAAATATGCAAAAATGACACTCTGGTTTCACCATCAACCTCCTTTGCCCTATTAAATATTTAATTGATAAAGACTTCAAAATTAATGTATCACATGGGCTTTTATAATTTAGTCATGTATTCACATTCTAGACTAAAAGAACTTGTTTGCCAATTTATCAACTAGTGGAACCTTAAAAACTCTCATCTTTGAAGATTTACTAGAAAATTTCATTGAACTTGACAAAATATTTGATATAAACTTCACCAGTTTTGATCCTAACAACTCAGCCTTTCAAGTGGATGAAGATGCAAATTTTTTAAATAATCATGGTAACAGAAGCTATGGTCGAGGTCTTGGTCAAGGTAAAGGTAAAGGACAAGGATAGGGTTCTAAAAATGGTTAATATGAACACTCATGACATCAAAATAGTCAAGGACAACATAGTCAAGGATAAGTAAAACAACCTAGTACCTCTCAAGAAACTAGTAATTCAAATATTGTGTGCAAAAAATTTAACATAAAATGGTACTATGTCACTAATTACTAAACTTCCATACACAAGATCAAGCAGTTTTAAAATCACAAATGCACATAATAAAAAAGAATATGACTCTGATCCAAACGTCTTTCATAATACTTAATTTGTGCATACCCAGATCATCAACACATGGGCACCTATATCACCATATGTTAACCATCCCAAAACATTCATTGAGGCACATTCAGGATATGTTGGCTATGACATTTGTCATCCCACATTGCCACCCATTGAAATTTCCCACAACATAACCTCCACCAATAGTTCGTGGATCAACTAGAACTCCAAAAATACTATTAATAAATTCACTAACCATTTCAATATATTCTTAATTTTGTTAAAATTTGATTTTATTTATTATTTATCCCTCATTACAACATATATTGAAATACTATTTAATATGCTCTTTTGATATACAACTCATATTTCATGATATATTTCCATGTATTTTTATATGTAGTCCAGTTTGATATTTATAGTAGAAGTAACATCTTATAATGTGTTAGTTAGTCATGCTATATAAGAACCATTTTTCTTGTAATATCATAAATATAATAGTGACATGGTGTTCAACATATGCTTATTCATAGAAGTGTTCTATCCCCCACTTTGTACTAAAATTATTTTATGTATTTATATAATTTGTTCTTGAATACATATCTTAAGGGAAGAGTTGTTTCTCTTAGCTAGGGCTTGTAAGCTTAAGAGTAGTCCATTTATTGGTGGAAAAGTGATACTATATATTTCACTTTATTTAGTTGTGTCTACCCAATGGTTATATGCATGCTATAGGTTGTATTAAAGTTTTATTTTAGATCTTCATAGAAGATGCAAAGCAAGGGATGTGTTTTAAATATTCAAAATAGGATAGAGAAATTCAGTGCAAAAGGTGTAATTTTGTGTTATAACATCAAATTGAAGATATGTTAATGTTACAAGGTCATGTTTATTAGTTAGGTTCCAAATTAATTGTTATTGGGATTTAATAAGACCTAATTAGAATAGGCTATTTTAATGTGTAACATCATTTAATGTTCATTTGAATTTCATGTAATATGGATTTGGGAGCCCTAACCCTAATCTCATTTTTCTCAATATATAATTCCATAACACAAAGGGAGAGATGTGATTTTTCATTCTCTCCATTTTCGGAAATCTTCTCCTTTTTTCTTGTTTCATGTGGTTGAGCTTGGGCATATAGCATTGGTCCTTGCTACAAGTGGTATCAAAGCTTGGATGCTTACCCCTCCCACAACCAAGCTTGGAGAAGCATTGCATTCCCTTCCTCTCCTCCTCCATAAATTTATGTTTTTTGTTGAGGGAGAGCATGAGGATGTTGCATAAGGTTTCATAAAACCTCTATAGATTTTATTTTTATTGTAGATATTATCTTGTATCTCTATTTTTAGGTATTCAAAATCTAGAATTGATTGAGTTTAGTGACCTCTTTGTAAATTAGCCATGACCATTTTTTACACAACCATACAAACCCAAAATCTAGATCTGATTGAGTTCAACAACCTTTGTGTAAACTGATCATGTTTATTATTACATAATCATACAATATTCAAAATCTAGATCTGACCAAGTTTGACAACCTCTATGTAAAATTACTATGTTCATTTTTTTACACAACCATATAGTATCCAAAATCTAGATCTTCTAGATTTTAGTGGCCTCTATGTAAAATGGTTATTTTCATTTTACACAACCATATAGGTAGATAAGCCTTTGTGTAAAATTACCGTATTTTTTTTTATAGCTGAAAAATCTTCTAGTCTCTCCATTGTACTTGTATAAGTGGCTTACAAAATTTTCCACATTGCTTTTGTCTAACTTATAGTCCTCATTTATAAAAGTGATTCCACTTGTATGGTGAGCAAGGTCTAGTGGATCACACCTAACATATATACTGCCACATTATCACTATAGTAGAACTCCATATGCACTTCAATTCTATTTTTATTTTTTATTTGCTTTATTTCATTGTAAATTATTTCACATATTTGCATCATTCCTAAAAGGAATGCATCTGATGACTCATTCCACAACCTAGCCTCATGATAGGGTGTCACTTCCTTGGTGGTGGAAAATCCACATTAAAGGCCCTATGAGTCAAAGTTGGATTGGACGTAACGGGAATACATAGTGAAGGAGATTAGCCATACCCACAAACTTTTGAAAATGAATCATCCTTTCACCTATGCTCAAAAAACTAAAATATCTTAATCAAGATTAAAATTAAGTAGGTCCAATATCCATCATAACTATGGAATATAGCACATACTTCTCTTCAGAGAGTATATCACTGACCACAGTAAATTGGTTGAAGACTAGTAGGACTTGGGCTCCATCATGGCTTGGATTTCATCATCAAGCATTTGTATGTGGGCATCTAGTTGAAGGCCTTAGTTTGATACAAGCTTATTATACCTCTCCAACTTTCAACACCTCACCTACTTGCAGTCTTAAGATCAAGGTTACTAGTTTTGCACATCCCAAACATTGGTAATCAATTGTGTAA
Organism: Wollemia nobilis; assembly: GCA_028583015.1. Lineage (NCBI taxonomy): Eukaryota > Viridiplantae > Streptophyta > Pinopsida > Araucariales > Araucariaceae > Wollemia > Wollemia nobilis. Next base: position 88,660 of record JAQPPZ010003406.1, read on the forward strand.
TCTAGTATTGGAGATATTGACCTACACATTCATCTATTGGAGATATTAGGTTTTACATTCATCTGCAATATTTTACTTTGGGATACATACCTTTTTTTTTTATTACTTCAAATTTATCCTCATCATCATCTGGTTGCTTCAGGACTCATAGCTACTTACTTCTACAATTCATAATTTGTAAATGATATTCTACTTGGAAAATGAGCAAGATCTAGTGGATCACATTCATTCATTGTCATCACTTGGATCATTATTTACTCACACATTTTTCCTCACTTAGTCATTTATTACTTATTCACACCTTGACACACCTCTTTTAGATATTTGTAGTTTCATAGGTCACAATGACTTCCAAATTCGAAAAAAATGTTGGATGTACCCTCAAAGATAAGGATAATTGGGATTAATGGTTCAGAGGCCTTAGGATAGCTACAAAATTTGAGAACCTATGGCACAACCATATGGATGCAAATTCTACACCACCCATAGATGTTGTTGCACTAGAAAAATGGTAGATAGATGATATCCAAATTTGTGTTGGCATCCTACTTATCATAGAATATCACCTTCATAATTTGATTGATGAAGGCAAGCATGATATAACATGATCAGTTCTCAAAGTATTCAAGAAAAAACTTGACACAAAATATGACCTAGAATTGAGTTGAAATTATATACCTACACTTGTCTCATATTCATACTAAAGAGGCAAATAAAGTGTGTGATGATAAAACTAGGAAAGGTCTGAGTCGAAATTGATTAGACATTTTTCGCAGGACTGCCCAAACTTTCAAACTCGTTTTGGCCATATCTCACTCATCCGGACTCATATTGAGCTGAAATTTTAAGGGTAGATGCCTGAAAAACCCTAGAACGTATCTACCAATTTGTATATAATTTGGAGCAACACAGATCATAGCATATGATGGAACTCCTATTGTTAAGCTTGATATAGGTAACATTCAGACTAGCATTGAAGATTTGGAAAAAAGAGGACTAATTTGTCGGTTCGTGGGTTTTCGTCCAAGTCTATCTATTTTCAAATTTTGGGTTGCAAAAATCTAGAAAACTAAAGGTGAGTTACAAATATCTATTTATGCAAACGGTTATTTTCTTGTTTTATTTGCTAATAATGAAGATAGAGATAAAACTTTTCAAGGGGGTCATTGGGTTTTTAGAAAGGCAGGGCTTTTCATGAATCCCTAGCATACTAAATTTAAATCTGAAGAAGATATGCCTTCTATAGCTCCCATGTGAGTTAGACTCTTTGGCCTCCCTATTGAATTTTGGAATCGTACTATTTTTTCTTCAATTGGAAACTCTTTAGGAACTTTTATGATGATCATTGATTGTACTCAAAATTTTGAACATATTATTTATGCTCGGATTTGTGTTTTAATGGATTTTGACAAAACCCTACCTAAAAATATCACATTACAATTTTGGGAAGACACTTGGGAGCAAGTATTGGACAATGAGAACATTCCTTTTCATTGTAGAATTTACCATGAATATGGTCATTTGGCCAGTGCTTGCCCAAATAAAATTCTTGATCAAAAGAAAGAAGATATAAACTTAGCAGGTTTCCAAATACCTAAGAGGAAGAACACTCAGAAAAAACCAGTTATGAAGGATCAATCAAAGTCATCTGCTAATATGTTTGAAATCCTTTCCACAAATGATGTCCCAAGTGAGGAAGAGGAAATAATGGAAACTAAAATCTTAGAAACAAAATTTAAATATGAAGGGAAGAACTCAGAGACAAACCAACAAATCAAAGGTTTTCAACAAAAAAAAAATGGAGAAAATTTACACAAGAAAAACAATATTTCAAATGTCAAAACTTCAAATAATGCAGGTCCCAATATAGACTCCATTGAACCATATAGTAAAATTTTGGCAGTGTACGAGCATTCTTCAAGGTTAGAAGCCGTCTAAGATTCAATTGGAATAAGTCAAGAAACAAGGAAAAAGAAATTGAAGATGGATTCTAATAAAAAAGTAGGTCGCAAGACCAATCAATATCATATGGTAAAATAAGGTGAAAATCTTGTAGAGGAAGGTAATATTAATGCCCTTCCCAACTTTTTTAGCCATGGTATTAATGGAGATCATCACTTGGAGTATTAGAGGACTCAAAGGGAGTCTTTGAAAACAAAATGAAATTAGAAGAATGATTCAGATAAATCATCCACATATTGTTTTCCTTCAAGAAACAAAGATGTCAATGGAGGATATGGACTTAATTGCCAATAAAATTTGGCCAACTGGAAAAGTGGTTTCCCTTAGTTCCCAAGGGACTTCGGGTGGCATTGCTTGTCTTTGGGACCCAAAAGAGGTAGTTATTCACCATATGGTTGGCATTTGGGGTTTGTTGGCTATAGCTATTCAAAGTAGACATTCCAACCAGATTATGCTCTGCATTATTGTTTATGCTCCGACTTCTTTGGAGGAAAAAAGAAGACAGTGGAAGGATATTACTCATATTATCTCTCATTTTCCTAAAGCTTGGATCTTGATCGGAGGAGATTTCAATACCATCCTCTCTTTGGATGAGAAAAGGGGGGAAATAGAAATTTGGACAAAAGCACTGACCTCATGAGCGAATATATTGCAAACCTCCATCTTGTGGATATCCAACCAGATAATGGCCTTATGACTTGGTCTAACAGAAGGCAAGGCTTAGCTTGTATAATGGAGATATTGGATAGGTTTTTGCTCTCTAAAAATTTCTTAATCCATGGTCACATTCCTAAAGTGAAGACTCTTAATAATGTTGGTTCGGATCATTGGTCAGTCATGGTGGAAATGTGGAAAACCAATGTGAGTTTCTCTCCTTTTCATTTTCAATTAATGTGGCTTAGAGACATTTCCTTCATACCTCCTGTGCAACAAGGGTGGAAGGAAGGTAAACCTAGGCATGGGACTAAGATGTTCTGTTTTGCCAAAAGACTGCAATACATTAAATCCAAAATCAAGACTTGGAACTGGAAAGAGTTTGGGGATGTTCATAAGAAAAAAACATGAATTTATTGCTCATATTGAAAATTTGAATAAGAAAATCCGTTTAGATGGCCTCATAGAGAAGAGAAGTGCAGATGAAATTAAACTCACAACTCAGTTAGAGGAATGGGAAAAAAGAGAAGAAACCTTATGGAAGCAAAAATCTAGAATTCAATGGCTCAAAGAAGGAGATCGAAACACAAATTTCTTCCACAAATCTCTTCTAGCTCGAAGATCTCACAACTTTATTTCTTCCTTAAAATCAGATTCTGGAGATGTTGTTTATACTTGGGATGGCATGAACTCTATTGTTGTTGATTACTTTTCCAATATTTTTGTTGCTACTCCTCTTGACTCAGCTTCACAACAAAATGTTCTTCAAGCAATCCCTTCTCTTATCACTTCTAAGGAGAACTCTATTTTGACTGCTCCTGTTACTATCAATGAGCTTCAACAAGTAGTTTTTAAAATGCAAAAATGGAAAACCCCGGGTCCTGATGGTTTTCCCATTGAGTTCTACCAAGAGTTCTGGGATATCCTTCATGTTGATTTATTAGAGGTTGTGGAAGAAGCCACGAAAGCCAAATAAATTTTGAAGGTTATCAATAAAACTTATATTACTCTTGTTCCAAAATCTCAAGAGGTTGATCATATCTCAGCTTTTAGACCTATTGCTTTATGTAATGTTCTTCTCAAAATCATTACTAAAATCATGGCAGAAAGGTTGAAGCCTCTTTTGCATAAGATTATTTCCCCATAGCAAGGGGGTTATGTGGAAGGATGTCAAATAGTAGATGAGATAGTTCTTGCTCAGAAGCCATCCATTCCATGGATATGCAAAATTCTCCTTCCATGTTCATTCGGTTAGACTTATCCAAAGCTTATGACAGAGTGGATTGGCACTTCCTTATCAAAGTTTTGAGGCAATTTGGTTTCTCTAAGGATTGGATGGATTGGATTATGGGATGTATCTCTTCAGTTTCCTACTTAGTTCTTATCAATGGCAGGCCTTCTCAGTCTTTCCTAGCTTCCAGAGGTATTAGGCAAGGTGACCCGCTATCCCCTTATTTATTCATCATTCTTGTTGAATGCTTGGGTAGGACTATAACCAAAAAGAGGGAAAACAAAACCCTTGAGGGAGTTACCATTGCTCATGGAGCTAGACCTATCTCTCATCTTCAATTTGTGGATGACTCTACTCTTTTAGGTAAAGCTACAGCTTAAGGAAGCTTCTAATATTAAGCAAATCATTAGCTATTTTTCTAAGGCTATCAGGCGCTTGATCAATGAAGACAAATCTAAAGTTATTTTCTTTCACCGCTTCGCTAGACAGGAATCCATGGTCTTGGATAAATTAAGATATAAGAAGACCTCTCTTCCAATCACTTATTTAGGTATTCCCATAAATATTCAAAGGCAAAAAAATAAATATTGGAATTGGTTGTTGGACAAAGTCAAGAAGAAAATTGGAAAGTGGACCAACAAGTGGCTTTCTTCTAGGGGTAGAATCACCTTGGTAAAATCAGTCCTTCAAGCTATTCCTATTTATGTTTCTTCCATTTCGAATATCCCAAAGGTTGTTCTTCGAGAATTGGATCAAATCAGTCATCGTTTCCTTTGGAGTGGTACTAAGGAGAAAAGAAAATGGGCCTTGGTGAAATGGGATACTTTATGTCTTCCTAAGAGTGAAGGGGGGTTAGGATTATGGTCTTCAATTAATAACAACAAAGCTTTAGCTGCTAAATTATATTGGAGGATGTTGCATAACCCCAATGCTCTTTGGGCCAATAATCTTCATGCTAAATATGCTGAGAACAAAAGTCCTAAAGACCTTGTTCGCTATCAACTTCCTACCAAAGGTTCTCCCATTTTAGTAGTTCTTAAGACTGGTGAGGATTTGATAAAGAAAAAATTATTTTGGATCATTCATAATGGTCAACATGCAAATTTTTGGACACATTCTTGGGATGGTCACAAGCCTTTGATAACTCAGTTTTCCGATTGGAGGCCTTGGATGGAGGAGATTCACCGAGCTAATTGGATAAAGGTGGCTAATTACTGTCGGTACCATACTAGTAATTCAAAGGTTGGTAGATATTGGATCCCTATTGAGGACTGGCCTATTCAAATCCCAAAAAGGCAAAGACAAGATATCCAAGGCATCCTTCATATGAGATCCCTCTCTTGGTCCCATGAAAAAGATTGTTTTGGATGGAACAACACTACTAAGGGTGAGTATTCAGTTGCTCAAGGTTATTTGACCTTATGCCATAATAATCCCAACCATTCTTCTAACATATTTTCTCGATTGTGGGATCAAAAGCTCTGGCCTAAGGTGAGGTTCTTTAATTGGCTTTTATTGCATCGTAGGGTGCTTACTGGTGAGCAACTTATGAAGCATGGTTTTCATGGCCCTTTTAGATGTGAAATGTGTGAAGAGAATGTAGAAAATATCAACCATATTTTTATTGAGTGTACTTTAGCCTCTGAGCTATGGAGGAGAATGGCCACTTTACTTGGCTTACAATGGTCCAATTTTTTTACTTTTGAACAGATTTGGAGGGATTGGCCTAATCAAGAGGGTGTTGATCATTTTATTAGGCAGTTAGTTTGGATGGGTTCTACCATTCTTCTTTGGAATATTTGGAATGAAAGGAATAACCAAATTTTTAATCAAGATAGGAAGGATATTCACTATATTTGGTAAAAGACCATAGCCAACTTAGTTGAATCAGTCCATCAACTCCTTAATCACCCCCAAAACTCCCACCAAATATGGGATCAAGTGATGCAAATATTGAAGATTAAATCTTCTAAGGGCAACCAACTTAAAGGGAATGTGAGTATTATTAAGATGGATAGGACTAGAAATTGGCAACCTCCTCCTAAGGATTTTGGAAAAGTCAATACTGATGGAGCCTCTAGAGGGAACCCTAGAAAAGCCAGTGTGGGAGGAATTGGTAGACTTTCAGATGGCTCCCTAGTTTTTACTTTTGCTGAGAATTTGGGTATTCTTTCCAATAACCTTGTTGAGGGGTATGGTATCCTCAGAGGCCTTCAGGAGGCTACTAATGTTGGATGGGAAAAGGTGTTAGTTGAGTCTGACTCTCAACTTATGATTAATCTCTTGAAGAATCCTTCTAAGAATCATAAGGTGGATTGGAGAATAAAAAGAATTATTGAGAAGATTCAGTTAATCCAGATGGGATTTTTGAAAGTTGATTACAATCATGTGGTCAGAGATCAAAACAAGAGTGTTGATGCCTTAGCTAATTGGGCTTTGGACAAAGGTGATCTTACTTGTTATGGCCACCCTCCTATATGGTGGGCTTCTCAAATTAGGGAAGCTCTTCTTTCTATCATTTCTTTGGATGGCTCCACTTCTGAAGGTACCTAGTTTCTTCTTGTTTTTTTTTTTTTTGCTTCTCTTTGGTTCATTCAGTTTTTTTTAGTTCCCTAGCTCATTCTATTCTTTATTTTGTTTCCTCTGTTGATTCTTGCCTTAATAGTCTTCTGGTCTAGATAGGTCATTATTTTGTTCAATTTTTTTTCTTTTTTTTTTTTTTTTTGTTTAGTTTTTTAAGGTGGGTGGGTTCTTTTGTTTTGTTTTGTTTTTGTGTTCTTTGTGTTGTTTTTTGTTGTTCTTGTGTTTTTGTTGTTTTGTTTTTTTTTATGTTTTTTGTTATTGTTCTTGTGTTTTTTTCGTTCTTGTTCTTGGGTTTCTCTTTGTTTGTGTTATTTCGTGCTTTTATGTGTGAGTGTTTTCTATGTTTTTTGTTTTTTGTTTATTTTCTCGTTGTTGGTTGTTTTTTATTTTTATTTTTATTTTATTTTTTTATTTTAGGTTTTGGTTGTGTTTATTTTTCATGTTTTTTTTGGGTTATGTCTTTGTAGTGTTCTCGTTGTTTTTGTCTTGTTTGTGTTTTGTTATGTGGTTCTTGTGTTTTTCTATGTGGTTTGTGTTGTGGTTTCTTTTATCTTATTGTGCGTGTTTGGTTGTGCTTTTGTTTTTGACACACTCAAGGAGCATGTTTTTTATTTTTATTTTATTATTTTTGTTGTTATTTACTTATTTTTAAATTGGTTTTGTGTGTTTGTTTGCTCCTTGAGTATGTCAAATGTGGTAGGCCAGGTCCGAGTCCTGGGTGTTTTTTGCGGAATGGATACCCCTACCTCCTTGGGTCTTACCCGAAAGTGGCATCCCTTTTGGGATGTTTTCCACAAAAAAAAAATATGACCTAGAATTTGTTCATCTTTTCCTAAATATGAATCAAATAAAGATACAAAAAGGACACTCCAGTTCCACCATTAACCTTCTTCACCCTATTGAATAGGTCATTGATAAAGACTTCAAAAATCAATGTATCACATGGGCTTTTATCATTCAGTCATGTCTTCACATTCCAGACTAAAAGAGCTTGCTTGCTAGTTTATTAACTAGTGGAACCTTAAAAAATCTCAACTTTGAAGCTTTAGCAGAAAATTTTATTGAACTTGATAAAATATTTGACACAAAATTTACCAGTGTTGACCCTAGAAACTCAGCCTTTCAGGTGGATGAAGATGCAATTTAAAAAAAAAATCAAGGTAACATAAGCTATGGTCGAGGTTGTGGTTGAGGTAACATAAGGTAAGGACAAGGACAACAATGGTCAACATGAATACTTACGATATCAAACTAGTCAAGGACAACATAGTCAAGGATAAATAAAACAACCTAGTACCTCTCAAGAAACTGGTAATTTAAATATGGTGTGCAAACATTGTAATAGAAAATGGTACTATGCCACTGATTATTGAACTACCATACATAAGATCAAGCAGTTCCAAAAGCACAATATGAATAATGTAAATGAAGATGACTCTAATTTAGACATCTTCTATAATACTCAATTGTGCATACCCAGATCATCAATACATGAGTACCTATATCACCATATGTTAACCATCCCAAAATATTCATTAAGGTATACTTAGGATATGTTGGCTAGGGAATTTCTTATCCCACATTGCAACCCATTGGAGTTGCCTACAATTTAACCTCCACCAGTAGCTTATGGATCATGAATACTAAAGCCACCCAACACATCACTTACAACAAGGATTTTATTGAAGAATTCAACTCAGAAGTTCTTGTGTGGTTCATATGGTTGATAAATCCTCTCAACCAATTGAAGGAGCTAAAAATATTTGATTAAAACTTTCCATATTACCTAATTTTTGTCTACTTGATGTTCTCTATATACCTACTCTGAATCAAAATTTTTTGTCACTATCCATACTCTTCTATCATAAATTTGATCTAAGTGTCATTGTCAAAGATAAAACTCTTTGATTCATCCTACTTCTAAAGTTCAAATTGCAAAATTTGGCATGGCACTTAATGCCATCCTAAATCCCAAGAAAAATTCTATTGATACATTATGGCATGCTCGCATGGGTCATGTCAAACTTGAATGATTGAAACAAATGGAGTCCACCATTAGGGGACTACCACACTTCTCTTCCAAACCTATCAAATGTGAAGCATGCATCATTGCTAAATCCTCTCGATAACCTTTTCCAAAGAGTCAGTGGAATTCCACACAAAAATTGGTGCTAGTTCACTCAAATATTTACAGTTCAATATCTATTCCCTCATTAAAAGAAAAAAGTTATTGCATCACCTTCATCGATGACTTATCAAAGAAGCTATTGATTAGATTTTTGGAGAAGTTTGAAGCTTTTTAATTCTTCAAAGAATTCAAGGCTCGCATAGAACAAGAATCAAGTTATAGAATCAAGACCTTTAGGAGTGACAATGGTGGTGAGTGCACCTCAAATGAATTCACATATTACTTGTCTTCACATGGTATCAAACATCAATTGACAATACCAAAAATGCCTCAATATAATGACGTTATCGAGTGCATGAACAAAATAATTATGAACATGGCTCGTGCCCTTCTTGTCTACAAAAATGTACCTCTATATCTTTGGACCAAAGCCACCTAGACTGCTATACATGTACTCAACACAGTGAGTCTCTCAAAACCTGACATGTCACCTCATGAAAAATGGATTGGACACCCTCCATCGTTAGCCACTTTAGAATATTTAGCTCTATCTGTTATGCTCATCTTCTTCTAGAGCATAGAAATAAACTTGAAGCTTGAGCTATTAAAGACATATTTGTTGGATACCCTATGGATCATAAGGGATACAAGGTATTCATTTCTTCACACCAAAATTGATAAGGATTAGTAGCACATGTTTTTAATAAATTGTTAGCTAAGAATAAGCATTATTTAATGTGTTATTATCCATTGTAATATCTTGTAATACCTATATATAGGTACCTTTTGATATTATAATACAATGAAGTTTTGGATTATCTTCTGATATTTGTATCTTTTGTAAATTGATTCTATATCGGTGATTATGACACATGATGTTGTGTTTGTAGAAATTGAAGAACAATTGGTTACATTGGATACCAGGGGATACAATATTTAGCCTAGATCAAAATATGCTAACATATATGATGTTTAGATTCCAACCTTTAGGGGGAGACATTGAAAAGTTACTCAAAAATCATGAATTTTCAAATCAACCCATAAATCTAGAGGAACCAAATTGTGATACTGAGTAGATTTATGTATATTTTGTAATTTATACCCCTTCACATAGTAATGTTGATTATGATAAAATTATTATTTCACATCCATCTTTTTCAGCATTCGTCGTACCTAACGATCCATTCTAATATTATGATAAAAAAATTGAGGTAGGTGAGACATTCACACTACTCCCCACTCAAGGAATTTATGAAGCTCACCATCTCTTAAAGGATATCAAACTAGATGAAGTAGGTAAAATAGGCATAAGAGGTGCCCTTAGAGTAAGAGTGCACAAATCATTACTTGTTGAACTAGAACCTACAAAACTGCACCTCACTCTGAATAATGAACCTCTCACATACCAAGAAGCTATCAAATACATAGCTTGGAGATATGCAATGAACCGAGAGTATGAATCTCTAACCAAAAATGGTACTTGAGAGTTAGTCAATCTACCACTTGGAAGAAAGGTAGTTCAAAACAAATGGATGTACAAAAACAAGTATAAATTAAATGACATCCTTGAAAAATACATGGTGAGACTAATGGTTAACGACTTCATATAAATGTAAAACATTATCTACACTGAGGCATTTGCACCTACCACAAAATGGCCCACAATATAGATTCTTATAGCCTTAGTTGCATAGCAAAGTTGGAAGATTCATCAATTAGATGTAAATACTACTTTATTGAATGGCAAATTGGAAGAAGTAATATACATGGCACAACAAAAAGGGTTTGAGATTGCAGGACAGAAGCATATGGTATGCAAACTCATAAATTCTTTATATAAATTGAAGCAAGCTGCTCGTGCTTGGATCAACAAATTGTCAAATCAGATGAAGCAATTTGAATTTGAAGTGTGTGAGTACCAAGATATCGATGCAACACTATTCATCAAGCACAACAAAGACAAAGTCATATATCTTATAGTCTTTTTGGATGACATGATTCTAATAGGTAATAGTGAACACATCATCAACATAGTGAAAAAGGACCTTGTAAAGACTTTTGATATATCTGATCTAGGATTGATGAAATTTTATTTTGGCATAGAAGTATCTCATGAAAATGGTAAAATATTCTTGAACCAAGAGAAATATATCAACGATATTGTAAAGAATTTTTAACACAATGGTGCATGCCCTATGACAACACCAATGGAATCAAATCTAAAACTCATCACAGATGATGACACACTAGAGGTAGATGCAAAACTCTATAGAAATTTGGTTGGTAGTCTCATCTATGTTACTAACACAAGACTTGACATCGCTTATAGTGGGGATTCTAGCAAGGTACATGATTAATTCAAAGGAGAGTCACTAGCAAGTGATAATAAGAGTGTTGAGGTACCTCAAGACAACCCGTAATTATGGCATATTATATGAAAAGAAAGAAAATTTTAAACTCATCACATACATAGAATCAGACTTTGCAAGAGCTAAAGACACTAGAAGATCTACATTTGGGTACTTGACGTTTCTTGGCTTAGAACCAATTTGATGGATATCAAAGCGATGAAAGACTATAGAAAATTCTTTAGCAGAAGCTAAATATATTATTGCAACTAAGATAAGAAAATAAGTGGTATGGTTTAAAAAACTATTACACACTCTCAATATCACTCAAAAATGTCCTACAAGACTACACGTAGATAATCAATCAACAATATTCTTGTAAAATAATATTGTGTTTCATGAAAAAACCAAACACATTAGTACAAAAGTCCATACGATCTAAGACCTTGTTCAATGTGGCACAATACAAATGTACTACTATCCAATAGTAGATCATATTACCGACATCTTCACCAAACCACTATATAGGGTGAAGTTTGAATAGTTCAGATAGTAGATAGGCTTGAGAACCTCCATATTACCCTAACATTGGAGATGCAATATAATTGATAAGGCTAATGGCTATTCATAAAATAACCTTCATGTGGGCAAAAAGTATTGGTCAGTATTTTCTTTATTCTATTCGTGAAAATACCTTGTGGGCATGAAAGGATAAGGGTTGTACTAGTTTTGGAAAATCAAAACCTATGAAAACATGAAAGGGCATGGGGGATGACCAAATGGTATATGAAGACCTAGTAGATTGGAGCTGCTTTTTATTGATGATTGGCTAATCAATTACACAAAGAGCCTTTTGAGCCACTCATCTATTGAAATAAAATGACCTTCTACCATTAAGAGGGGGATTGAAGACATGTTAATGCTACAAGGTCATGTTTATTAGATAGGTTTTTTTAATGTGTAATGTTATTTCATGTTCATTTGAATATCATGTGATATGGATTTGGGAATTGTAACCCTAATCTCAATTTTCTCAATATATATTTTCATAACACAAAGAGAGTGATGTGATTTTTCATTCTCTCCATTGTTGAGTTTCTTCTTCTTCTTTTTTCTTGTTTCATGTGGTTGAGCTTCGACACATAGCATTGATCCTTGCTACACAAATTGCATTCAAATTTCATTTATTAGAGCCTAAACATCAAGCCTTTTCCAACAAGCAAAGGTCATCAAATTTTTATACTTAAAAAGGAGATGTTACAATTTGTTTGTTTTTGTCAATATAAAAATACAATTCATGCCACTATCATTTTTATAATCACATATAACTTCCAACTCATATAGTAGATTTTAATGTCATTTTTATTGTCACTATTATAATGTATTTTATTTTATTTTTTTGTTAATATTTGGTTATATGGTGTGTTCAATGTTGTTATATAACCCCATAAATGTAATTTGCTTTTTATTCTCTTGTATGATTTGCTTTTACACATTATTTGGAAATTCAAAAAAGCTCCTTTCCTTGCTTATTAAGAGAATCTGTTCTTTTAATACAATGTTATAATTGTCTCAATGTTATATTTCTATGACTGAATGAAAGTACAGGACTCCAATCGACTTCTCCACTGAAAGGTGCAGCGTGAATGGGACCACTTCCCGCCGCGTGAATCATACATAATAGGGACCACTTCCTGCCTCCCACATTTTCCTAATTGAGGACACCAAGAATCTTATTATTGATGCCTGAGTACTAAGCCCGTCAAATCTGTCGTCCTCTTCTCCTATTTGGTTCGGAATCCAATAATGTCAAGCACATATCCATTTTAGGTTCACCCAACGCAGGAGTAGCATCCTCCCAAATTGAGATCCAGCCGTCCGTCAGACTTCATGGTCTTCAGGTAGATTGGTAAGTTTTCGTGTTTATCAAGAAGAGATTTAAGTTCAAATCTTGGGTATACTTGTTTGTGTAAAGGTGGTAGTTTGATTTAACCTAAATGTATGTTAGTCTGACAATAGTTGCAATCCCCAGACCCTAGTTTTCCTTCTCAAATCAGGTTAAATAAGAACAAAGTAAAATAAGTGTTATTAGAAGCAACCCTAAAATTTGAATCTTAAGTAATAATAAAAAAACTGTAAATGTAACTAATTCCCTTATGAATTATAAAAAAAATTGAGATCTGTGTAGAAAGCAATAAATTTACAGAAAGGACGAGTGTATTTTTGGTATATAACAGTGTATGAACAATCGTTTAAGTAAACCAGATCCACAAACTCTTCACATAGTGGGAGGGGGGACCTGTATGAGATTGTTGGAGTAAAATATATAATAGATATGAATATAAATATAGAACAAGTAGTTTATTGAGTTTGTTTGGTGTAAAAGGGCACACAGATAAATGTAGATATGAAGATAAATAAGAATAATAAGAAGAAATAAAATTTATTTATTTATATAAATGTAGATACAATAGACTTGAAATTTTTTACATCAATAGTCTTAAACAAGTTTTTAGATTTATTATTTCCATCTTTCATATTAAATATTATAAAAATATTTAAATTTACTCGTACACATTTTCTCATTCGTGTAAAATAAAGAATACATACACAACATAATATGTTCTTACCTATAATAAATTTAGGTGCAGTTGCACGGCTCACATATTTCATCAAATCATTATTGTTGCATATTAAAGGTGTACTTAATCTTGCAGTTTTATAGTATTTCACCAATAAGAAGATTGTGTTGTCATCTCCAATTCCATATAATAAGATTTAATTGCGAATGATAAGTAGGTCGGATGATCCACACAAGTGGCTATGGCTTGATGAATTATATACTTTATAAATCTAATCGAAAACATTGATGCAATGGGGACCGTTGTTTTTGAAGAAGAGAGGAATGATTCAGGGATGTGGACTAACCACCTTGCAGGGCATAATTATACACATAGGTCTATGTTTTAATCCATTCAAAATATGTTGAGAAGGTTAAAAGGAGAATAAGAATTTTTATTAGAAACTTATGACCTAAGATGGTTTCTTGATGAAAAGAAAAACACTCACTCATGAGGCCTTCAAAATATAAATTAAAATAGTTGTTAAAATATTAAGCATTTAAATTTAGATATTCATAAACAAAGTACAACGTCGACTTATTATTAGAAGATAAAATTTGAAACGATAAATATATTAAATTAAATATCTTGAGTAGAGAACACGTCTATTATTTGGATGCATATTTGTCCAATTTTTTCTAATAGATAGAAACCAAAATTTTAATATAACTTTGGTTGCATAAAAGCCTTTCACATTGAGGTATACCCCAGAAGTATAAATTTAACATTATTCATCTAACTATATTGTTAGACCAGTAAGGTGCTTGACAAGATTGTATTGATCAAAATTGTGTATATATATAATGAAGGTATAGGTAGTTAGTTTGAATAATGAACTATCAACCATCTATTTAAGTACAACTCTCAAATACCCAACTCTAACTATATTATATAATGTAATAAATTCTTAACTTTATTACATCATACTTTTATTAGGGGAAACAATCAACAACTTATACAATTCAAAAAATCATGGACTAGGACACACATTAGTCCATACAATACATCATTGTGAATAGGGATAAACTCAACTACTCATCTTAGTGTGACTAACCACATTGTACTCAATCAAGGATAAGGACAAACACAACTATCCAAGATTTTACATCATAAGTGGATAAGGATACACACATCCATCCGACATAGTTGCAAATAGGAACACACTTCTTGGTATACAAATCTTTGTGATTAGGGACACACAACCAATCACAACTACAATAATTTGCTTATGAGCAAGATCACACAACCATTCACAAAATCATATGCAAATAGGGACACACTCTACTATCCACAAAATACAAGGTCTCCACTTCTCTCAAATGTAGCATTACCTCTAGTAGATAATGTAGCCTAATTTGATCTTCCAAATAGATCACAATATACCTATGTTCTACAACAAGAGAGTAGGATAAAATAGTGGGATCATTATTTTAAATTTTTTGCATATAGGTGTTGTATGTGGTTGTTGGTTTTATGGACATGGTGTTGTGCACATGGTTATTGGTTTTATACACATGGTTTTTATGCACATGGTGTTGTGCACATGGTTTTAACCTCTTAGATTAGCTATAAAAGGTAAGAGAAAGGGACACAACTCTCCATATTCTAGCATTATTTTTTACTTCTAAAAGGTCATGAGTGCAGATGTGGCTATTAATTACAATGACTAAAAAAGGACCATACAAGACCTCAAGGATACAACAAGGGACCGACAAGGAATGATAAGAGGTCAGTAGGGGATTGATAAGAGACTGTCAAAGGAGTCATAAAGGATTCAAGATGATTGGAAAAGGGAACCATAAAAGCATTAGACATGATCGTTAAGGGATTGATAAGGAATCGATAATATCCCATAAAAGATATCGGTAGAGGATCAACAAGAGATCAATAAAGGAGTCTATAAGGATCTAAGATGACCGACAAGGAGTTTGTAAAACTAGCAAGGAGATTGGTCCTATGAGGAGTACTTGCAAATGTGTGATTCTTTTGTCTAAGTAATTATGAAGTTTATGGTAACTATGGCCATATTGTTATTTGTGGTAAATGTATATATGGTAATTGTGGCCACTATGGAACTTTGTAATGGCTTATTTGTAGTTAATATATAGATATAGTATTGTGTTACTATTTTTTTACTATGTACTCTAATCTTGCAGATTAAATTTTTGCTACTATTTTTTTGTGTTGGCGTGGAGATTTGACATTCTAGAAGATGTCTTTACTTAGATCCATTCCTCTTATTATAGATAATGTGGGATACTAGTGATGTTATTTTTCCAAAAATATTCTTCAACTCATCACAACTCGATAGGACTACAAACTACGTAAAAATCAAACTACTCTTGTTCATAAGGGCCTTTGTATAGAGCAATTAACGTCCACTACAAGATGTTGAAACATTGTGAAAAGCAAATACAATAGAAAATTTGTAATATACATACTCCCTTGCATGTGGGTTAATTGGATTAAGTGGGATCCAAAATAAATGTGTTCTAAACCACTCAACTATAACCAAAATATTTATTTTTTGTCAATTTTTAATTATATCGTTTCTTTATTGTTTATCAATATAATCATACAAGTATGTGTCTACTTCACTTTTCAATGACCAATTACAAATTGTCGTCTCCCTAAAATATAAACATTATCACCTAGATTTAATAACAATACAAATAAAATAATATATTTATTTAAATATGTTGGCATCTCGTTTCAATTTTGGATGGTTTATTATTTGTATTTAATAGATCATGCACAAAACTTTCCTCCTGCTAAATTGTACATAATATTTTTTTAATGTGCAATATAAGCCTTTATCTAGTAGCACTTTACTACAAGTTAACTTTCAGATGACCCATGCATTGATTAGATAGAAAATTCATAATAGACAACCCTCATGCATCTTTAGATGATCTTGTTACCAGATGGTATGGTCAATGGATAGTATGATCAAAGTTCATGTTAGATAGTCCTTTTTTAGATGATAATATTAAATTCACCTCAAACAACAATATATTATGATGGTAACTCTATATGGATCTTCTCCAAATGATAACATTAAATGGTAACATTTCTCTAGACAATAACTCAATATCTAAACAATACTTTTTCTTAAGATGATAGCTTTTCTCTAGATGACAAATCTTCTCTAGAAATTAGCTCCTAACAACAACTCTTATCTACATGCCATATCTAGATAGCAACTCTAAATGATATCTCTATATGGTATTTCTAGGCGGTAACTCCAAATAAATCTTCCAAATGACAACTCTTTTATATATGGAAACTTCAGATGACTCTTCTAGACAACAACATAAGAAGGTAATATTTTCCAAACAATATGATTAGACAACCCACTCACATTATTTTTATCTCTCTCTACTCATGTGCATATCTAATAAGAACTAGGGCAGCAAGATACAAAGAGAAGGATTTTTCCAACATGTTCAAACTCTAGTGTAATAGTCCAAATGACTATATTTTCTAGACAATACATTCCTACTTGCACTAGATGATAATAATTCTTATGATGGAAACTATTCCATCATGAACGGGATACTTCTTGGATGGCTCTATAACTCCTCTGAAATTAATAAACACTTTCAACACTTGCATGTACAAACAAAAATAACCAAGAAGAAATATTCTTCTTCTCCAAGATATTTTCTTTAATCAAACTTGTGTCTTCTCCTTTCTAGATTCTCTAGTGGCAATACACTTTCACAAGATCTAAGAGGTGTTTTATGTTCCTTGGAAACTAGATCAACATCACAAATTAAATTTTTATTTTGATATCAACTTATCTGATACCATATTAAAAGCACAAGGATACGGAAGCAAAATGGTGTACCGGGTGCGATGCAAACAAAAGCAAAACATAACGCTAAGTCCTACGAACAAAAATGCATAAAAATGGTAAAAAGAGCGCAATGAAACGAGATGTAAAGCAAATGTAAAGTGCAGCCCTTATTTTATTAATTTTCTCGAGATAAGGTTACAATACGTCTCCTCCCTTTTTAGGGGCTAAGAGCGTTAAACATAGTTTTGTCACAACACGGATTGTACGCTTTCTTCTGCATGCCTACATGTGAAGTGGGCGGGCCAAACATCACTGACGCTTTCGTGAATGTGTCTGTGCTGTCTTGCTTCCCTTCTGGGGTTGAGATCCTATGTTCAGAAAAATAGCAAACGATTAAAAGCACCTACGGATGGAGGGAAACATGCGATCCCTAAGGCCTCTGGTTAATGCATGCATAAAATAATTAAAACTATAATCAAAACATATCAGAATGATCTAAAATTTAGATAGAGGCATGAAAACATTACCAAGAACACACTAAAAAAGGAACAATCGAGAAATCTGCCACATATTTCTAATCGCTCCAAGGTGGGACGATTAGGACTGTCACAAGACGTCAGAAAGTGACCTCCTAAATGTCCCATCCAGGGACCTCCAAAACACCTAAAAATTTGGGGTTAGGAAAAACAGGGAATTTTGAGACAACCTAGAATGTCGGATTTTGCAAATTCTGCCTCGATCGCCCTGTATCCGATGATGCTCCCTATATGTTAATGAAAATGAAAAACACTGAAAACATAGCCAATATTCATCATAATGACATGAAATTTGAATGGCAGCCTATATGAGTGACCTAAAATGAAATGAAAATGAAATATTAAAGAAATATGCTACAAATTTATAATCACTCAGGGGTGGGGCGATTAGGACTGCAGCAGTATAGGGGCGCCCGGGGGTAGGACGCCCACCGCTTGGGGCTTGGTTTCAGCACCAATCCACTTGGGATGGGTCCAAAACCTCATAGGGGGTTGTGTAAGAAAATTGGGTGGGGTATTTTGGCCAAATGTTTAGGTTTTGGGTCCGAATTGTGCTTCCAATGATCACCCAATAACCTCCCTTCCAAAAGAGAGATCAAGGATGTAAGAAGCACAAGCGATGGGTGAGGATGTAATTCGGTAGCACTCCATTGCTCCAAATGCTCCTACTCTATCCTTTTTTGGGGTGAGGAGACTCACCATTTTATAGACCTGAGGGTATCTTGTGAATGAGCATGTAGAGGCGCCACTTGGCCATCATGCCTTCTTAGGAGAGAGAATATTCTTCCCTGATTAAGGGCTCTATGACTACCTCTATGACTGCCTCTTTGAGCTCAAAAATGCTCACTCTCACTTCCAAGAATTGAAGGTGGAGTTGAGTGATGGATCTGAGCTACCATTTTTAAAGGTTTGACCTTTTGCCCGTCAAACCTGCTATTCACCCCACCTTGGAGCGAATGCTAATAATCATCTTGGGGTGGGACAAATACCAATTTGTAATCATCCCAGGGTGGAACGAGTAGAGAGCAGAGTGCCTGAAAGGTGCCAAATTGACCTCTGACCTTACAAAACTATAGTGGGAGTGGTTAGGACCATTATTTAACCTCTGGGGGCTGCCCTAGGGGCTATGTATGTCAATTCAATTAGTGCTTGTCGTCACATAATCGGATTGGTGTTGTTTTTGTGTCTACAGATGCCTCTTTTTGGGATGCGCTATGTGTGGCACAGTGCTAAGCAAAAATAGATAACCAAAGCACTAATGATTAGGGTTTCTCAGTAACCTAACCAACTTTTGATACCCCAAGTCTAGAAAGGGCACACATTCTTGAATCCTTGCTTCTAACGAGCTAAGGAGTTTAATTCAAGTGTTAACATTTTTTGGTGAGGTGTTACTTGATCTTGGACATTGTTCAGTTATGAATAGGCAAACCTTTTGTCTTTGGGAACCTTGAGTTCATGATTCTAAAATACCAAGTGTTTTATCAGCTTGTGATTATTGCTTGTTTGCTGCCCCAAGTGTTTCGAAGATTAAGAAACCCTAGTTAAAAAATTTGTGTTTTCATTTTGTTTTTGTTTTTCAGTTTTAAACTAAGGTTAAGAACCCTAGGTAACTGTAAATTTTTTTTTTTGAACTGATTTTTTTTTGGTTAAACTAAGATTAAGAAACCCTAGTTAAAGAATTTGTATATTTTTTTTTTTTTTTTTTTTTTGTTGTTTAAACTAAGATTAAGAAACCCTAGTTAAAAAATTTGTGTTTTTATTTTACTTTTGTTTTTCAGTTTTAAACTAAGGTTAAGAACCCTAGGTAACTGTAAATTTATTTTTTTTAACTGATTTTTTTTTGGTTAAACTAAGATTAAGAAACCCTAGTTAAACAATTTGTGTATTTTGTTTTTTTTTTGTTTAAACTAAGATTAAGAAACCCTAGTTAAAAAAATTGTGTTTTTATTTTGTTTTTGTTTTTCAGTTTTAAATTAAGGTTAAGAACCCTAGGTAACTGTAAATTTGTTTTTTTTTTTAACTGATTTTTTTTGTTAAACTAAGATTAAGAAACCCTAGTTAAAAAATTTGTGTATTTTGTTTTTTTTAAATTTTTTTTTGTTTGTTAAATGTTTTAGCTGTACGTTTGTTAAATGTTTGTGCTGTACAGTTTATTAAATGTGTTTGTTGTACATTTGTTAAATTTTTATGTTGTACATTTTTTTGGTTGTCATGTTTTTAATGTTTTTGTGTTGTTTTTGTTTTGCAAGTGGTGAAGAGTCGATATCGTGTGCCGACGGTGTTTTTGGATGCACGGGAGGTGCTGACTATGGTGGACTGGGAGTGGCTTCATGCCCTTGGGCTCAAGCAGGTGACTCGATTAGAGCCTGTGGTGGGGGATCGGGCATATCTAACTACCCTAATCAATTTGTGGGATCCTTGCACCATCACCTTTCATTTCCCAATAGGGGAGATGACAGTGACTCTTGAGGATGTTTATCGGATTCTATGAATTTCGATAGACGGACTGCCCATTCGGACTACTCCTCATGATCAACGTACGATAGTGATGACACGGTGCTTTGGGCATAGGGCAGAGATAGGGGTGGATAGTCCAGTGGAGAGGGCAGAGGGGGACTACCTGATTGGTAGGATTTTGGTGTGGTGGTGGATGGAGAATGGCGTGTTGGGGGTGAGGCATGCACTTCTCATGACCCTCATCTCCAACATGCTATTACCTAACTCATCTAGTGCAAGGTTCCCTTGGAACATGCTAGAGGTAGTTTTTAGACTGGTTGAGTGTCCGACGGAGGCACCCTTGATTATGAGGTGGGGTCAAACGCTACTGGCATGGCTTTATGATGAGTTATACGAAGTCCACTATCAAATGCAGAAGGGGATTAGATATAGCTATTTGTTGCAGTGATGCAGTGGCAGCACATGGTTGTGGAGTGGCCACAAGGATTGCCTTAGACCACCCAGGCAGAGATGGTGGACATGGAAATAGGGTATACAGCTCTGTGGTGAAGGTTAGAGTAGGGGCAGAGTCGACGGTGGGTAGGTGTCATGGGGCACTATACTGATGTCTTATCACACCTTGATTTAGGGAAGGTGTTTTGGCATCTGTATCGAGACTGTCTAGCCTAGCCTAAGGTTGGGGAGTGGCTCCGATGGGAGTGCAGGGGGAGGTGGTTGATCATGCAGTATGGGTCTGAGCAAGAGTACTTCCCATACATCTGAGTGACTCGACAATTTGGGGTGCACCAGGGATTGCCTAGTGAGCCTTTGATCTATCAACGTCAAGGCAATGAGAGGAATTTGGCTTGGCCGATCATTGAGCTGTTGGGTGAGGAGTCAGATGTAGTGATCGATGTCCCTGATGTGGACAATGTCGGGGCAACTACAAAGTATGACCAATGGTGGATGATGTAGTGATGGTGAGGTGAGGGGCCTCTAGGAGGTATGGATGCGACAACAACAGGTGGTGAGGATGCAAAGGCATTAAGGGAGGGTTTGGGCCCTCCACATGATGATGCAAATATGTTGGAGGTTGACGAATTGATTGGGGATGACCTAGGGGTTTTAGAGCAGTCAAATATACAAGACGCTCTTGAGTAGTGGGTTCCAGAGCAGCCCGTCATCCCAGATATGCCCATGCCCCAGGCAGTCCCAGGGGACAGAGAGGCTAGGTATCATGCTAAGATAGCTCGATTGGAGGATCTGCTATAGAGACGATATGAGGAGCACAGAGAGGTTCAGTAGGAGATGGATCTCCTATGGACTTAGTTGGTAGAGTGGGAGAACTCATTGGCTACATACCATCGATGGTATGGGGACATAGATGCTTTGTGGGAGAGAGATCTCCTGCGGACTTAGTTGGCACAACGCGATGACCCATTGGCTATGTACCGTCAATGGGAGATGGATTTGGTCTAGCATCGAATGGAGTTGGAGGCAGAGATTATCTACCTCGGTGGGCAGTTACCTGAGCTCACTGGAGGTGGATCTTCATGTCGAATAAGAGATAGTGAGACTGAGTAGTCTACTTCCTCTCACCGTAGGTGGGTGGATGAGGGTAGCGCTAGTGGGTGTGATGCGAGGGTTGGCAGTAGCCACCCTAAGAGGTCCCATAGGACCCACACCACTGGGGGTAGTTTCAGTCGCACCAATCCTACGTGATCATGGTGGTCGATGCCCTAGGCTTGGGGGTTTTTGAGTTTTTTATTTTGTTTGTGAGGTCAGAGGACCGTTTTATTGTAGCCTAAGGGCCTTTTTGACGATATATATACATGAATTTATTTGTGTTTATACACTTGTTATGGTTTAACTTTATGCACATTTTAGTTAGTTGATGTATGCATGTGTTATTATGAATGCAATGTTTCTAATTATATGATGTATGCATATGGAATGGATGGAATGATTTGTTGATAACTTGTAGGTGGCACCATAGACTGTATAAGATTTAATGGCTTTTTGTACTATGTGATGACTTTGCGGAATGACTTTGCATGTCTGATTTTTTTTTTGTATTTTTTGATGGTGATGTAAGAATGGAATGTACCACAGGTGTTTTTAGAATGTAGTTAAGGTTTTTCTAAGACTCAAATGCTTTAACTAACTAGACAAGACTGTACATTTATCTTATGAGACTTTTGAACAAGGTATTAATCAGACTTGAGTTTGACCAAGTTATTTCACATCCCTGTGTGTGCAATTGAGTTCGTTTATGTGGTATTTGTCAGGATATCGCCAGTGCTAGGTAGGCTGTCCACCAAACCTATACTGAGGATCACCTAATTAGCTCCACTAACTCCTTTTTTGTATTTTAGTAAGATTAATCCATAAGACAATCTAAGGTACCATAAGCTAGCTCTTCCACATGCAAACATTGGTCTACTCACACACAAAGCTAATGTGATAGACATATCGTCATGTGTTTAGGATATCATCATTGCCAGGTAGGTTGTCCACCAAACCCGTAATGAGGATCACCTAGATGGTTTTTCGAATATTGAGAATTCTAGGGATTCAAGCTCAGGCACCTTTCAGTTGCTCAACTTGTGGGGATACTTGCTTGCATACATAGTGATGAAAATCACTGTTTATTTTTCTCTTTGGTTTTTATTTTTGAGAAAGGGGTTTGAATAGTGGTGATAACCACTGTTATTTGATTTTGCATTTTTAGGTTTCAAAGTTGAGCTCGTGGGTTTTTGGCTTGTGAATGGAATTGATCCTTGTTGGCTTTGGGGATGACTACCCATCCTGTTTAGGGACGTGTAGTACGAATCCTTACGACTTTGGGGACCAAAGGTGATTGGGGATGTTACTATGTAATGGCATTGATATTTTAGGCCTTAGGTATGACTACCCATCCTTGTCAGGGGCATGTAGTACAAATCCTTATGACTTTTGGGACCAAAGGGGATTGGAGATCTGATTATGTAATGGCATTCATCTTTTAGGCCTTGAGGATGACTATCCATCCTTGTCAGTGGCATGTAGTATGAATCCTTGTGACTTTGGGGATCAAAGGTGTTTGGGATTTTTTGACAATGGATTTTAAGCACTATTTACTGTGGGGAATTGGATGGGAAAAAGCTTATCCTTTTGTCAATTCTCAGCATTCTCGAACCATTCGCATAGGGGGATGAGCAGGCTAACCTTTCACCTATGGTATCCTAGACTACTTTGTAGGTTTCTCTTACATTCACACAACTTGGGAATTTTTTGTGTTTTAAATTGTGTGGGGATGCTATGTAACGAGGTGTGATCCAAGTAAAACTCTACCTTTGTAAAAATTGATCTAACTTTGTATAGTTTTTTGATAGAAATCTAAAGATAGTTGAATGATGAAAACCCTAAAGACATTAGTAGACAACTAACTATGATAAAAAAAATGTGGATGGTGTTATTCTAGATGGATGTGTTTACAAAATGGACTGAATGTCGAAAATGATGGAATTACGTAGCAATTACAGTCTATAGTGCTTATGACGTGTATGACCAGCAAATATTCCATGTATGGATGCGATGCCTAATGTAGTTTATTACATTTTTTTGTTTTGATTTTTAAGAGTATGCATGGAAGTGAGTGATATTCTCACAATGACACTGATAGGGGGGGTGAATCGGTGTAGCTAAAAATCTGATCTGCAATTCTTAAAACTGAAGCAAAGAGAACTAGAAAATAGATAAAGCAATAATCACAAGAGAGCACACCACAACACACAATGTAACGAGGTTCACCAATTTGGCTACTCCTCAAAAATGACTGCTTGGACTTCAATCCAAATCCAGCCTTTGCAAAACACCAATTTTACAAACACTTTACCAGCACCCACTGGAAGGAGCACCAACCCCTATTTTTCTGCTGCAACAGATAGGAGCACCAACCCCTAATGCCAAGCACCAACTTGGACTGCAATTCTGATTTAATTTAGTGACATAAAAATGCCTTCGTTGTTTACACGACCCTGACTGGTCTGCAATTAATTAAACTTGATTAAACTCTGCACGCTCTCACGGCTCTGCTTATCTCTCTCTCGGCCCTCTTCTAACCCTCTTTACGCAGCAAATTCTCACTTACAGCAGCAGCAATATACTTCACGCAGATCTACTTTTATAACAAATAAGTCTCTATTTTTAGCTTCCATATTTACGCATGCAACCCGTAACTATTCTTTTAATATTCTCTTCTACCACTTGTCAACTGTAACTCCTTCTGTATTTATAGAGTGTGCATTATTACGTTACATGCAACGTATATCTCTACCATGACTGTACGAATTCATTTATGTGCATGCATGTATTTTACGATTCTATTAATGTGACTATTCGATTTACTCCAGTTAACTCCAGTTCTTAAAAAGTTGCATGACTGCATCTGTAACTATCGCATTTACTCCAGTTACCTCTTCTTATTTTGGTTGCATGCTTTTCCTCTACAACTGCCCCTTTAACTATTGTTCTATTCTAGTTAACTATCTGTTATCGTGCTATTGCGACCTATCATGAAATCATGACACTTCTGTATCTTTCTGCCCTTCTCGCCTTTTACCCATGAAAATACAACATGTCATGAAATCATGACAGTTTTTGCCTCCTTGTCCACTTCTTCGCTTGCACTCACGAAAACCAGACATGTCACAAAATCGTGACACTTTCACCTTCTCGCTACTCTTCTTGGCTTGCTCTAGCGAAAACCAGACATGTCACGAAATCGTGACACTTTCACCTTCTCGCTACTCTTCTTGGCTTCAACCAGCGAAAACGAAACATGTCACGAAATCGTGACATCTTTCTCTGCCTTGTGCCTTTTCTTCCTTTCACCTGAAAATGAAACATGTCACGAAATCGTGACATCTTTCTCTGCCTTGTGCCTTTTCTGCCTTCCCCATGAAAATGGAACATGTCACGAAATCGTGACATCTTTCTCTGCCTTGTGCCTTTTCTTCCTTTCGCCCGTGAAAATGGAACATGTCACGAAATCATGACATCTTTCTGCCTTGTGCCTTTTCTTCCTTTCGCCCGTGAAAATGAAACATGTCACGAAATCGTGACATCTTTCTCTTCCTTGCACTTCTCTTCGACCTATTGTGAAATCGTGACACTTTCTCTCCTTGGCACTTTCTCTTCGATCCTGTCATGAAATCATGACACTTTCTCTCCTTGGCACTTTCTCTTCGATCCTATCGTGAAATCGTGACACTTTCTCTCCTTGGCACTTTCTCTTCGATCCTGTCATGAAATCGTGACACTTTCTCTCCTTGGCACTTTCTCTTCGATCATGTCGTGAAATCGTGACACTTTCTCTCCTTGGCACTTTCTCTTAATCATGTCACGAAATCGATTTTCTCTTCACTCTTCTAAACATGTCATGAAATCATGATAGTTTTCCCTGTTTGCGCCTCTTCTTCAAACATGTCACGAAATCATGACAGTTTTTCTACTTGCCTCCTTCTCTGCCAACATGTCACGAAATCATGACAGTTTTTCTTGCTCCTTCTCTCTCTGCCATGTCATGAAATCATGACAATTTTGCTTGTGCCTTCTCTCTCCTCGTCCATGTCACGAAATCATGACAATTTTGCTTGTGCCTTCTCTCTCCTCGTCCATGTCATGAAATCATGACAATTTTGCTTGCGCCTTCTCTCTCCTCGTTCATGTCATGAAATCATGACAATTTTTCTTGCGCCTTCTCTCTCCTCCGACATGTCATGAAATCATGACAATTTTTTTTTGTGCCTTCTCTCTCCTCAACATGTCACGATATCGCGACAAAAAACATGTCGCGATATCGCGACAATTTTCTTACTTGTCTTTTTCTTTGATTTTCTGAATCTGGGCCACTTTTGTCTTCTTGGAAATTCATTGTACATGTTCTGACTGACCTCTGAACTCCTGTCCATTGCATCAACTGATCTATCTGTCTGTGTTGACAACAATGACAATACTTTTGTTGCACCTTGCTCAACAATCTCCCCCTTTGGAATTGTTGGCAACACTCATGCACTCTCCTGTAATTCTTCTCCCCCTTTGACAATAATACCAAAGGGTTGCTATAGACTCCCCACGAGTCTATGCACAACATTCTCAGATACACATTGTTATAGTTAGCAAAAATCATAAATATAAGCAAAACTATCAACATAGGCATAAATACTCCCCATGAGAATGTGATCCCAATTGATAGTCAGTTCTTGGGAAATGTGACTACTCCCAACTTACTCCGAAGGTACTCAAAAACTTCCTTTGGCAATGGTTTTGTGAATATATCTGCTACTTGCTCTGTAGTCGAAACAAAATCCAATTTGACCTCACCTTCTGCAACTTTATCCTTCAAGAAGTGATACCGGATTGCAATATGTTTGGTTCGAGAATGCATAACCGGATTCTTTGATATGTTTATAGCACTGGTGTTATCACATTTAACTGAAATTGGCTCTTTGAAGTGAATACCAAGATCTTTCAGTGTTTGTCTCATCCATAATATCTGTGTACAACATGTTGTTGCTTGCAATGTATTATGCCTCTATTGTGGATAGAGAGACTGATTCTTGTTTCTTGTTGTGCCATGCTACTGACTTGTCTCCAAGATAAAATGCTCCTCCATTTGGTACTCTTTCTATCATCAATACATCCTGCCCAATCTGCATCAGAATATGCAATAAGAGTGAAGTCCTTACCTTTTGGGTACCACAACCCATACTCCATAGTACCCTTGAGGTACCTAAAAATCCTCTTTACAAGTTGTCACATGAGTCTCTTTGGGACTAGCCTGAAATCTTGCTACCATGCATACTGCCTGTAATATATCTGGTCTAGTGGTTGTCAAATACAGTAGGCTTCCAATCATAGACCTGTACATGGTTTGATCTACATCTGGAGATTTGTCATCCTTGCTCAACTTGCAACCTGTTGTCATGGGAGTGCTGACAGGTTTACTATCCTCCATTGTGAACTTTTTCAGCATTTCTTTCACATATTTTACTTGAGAGATAAAAATGCCCTTTTCACTTTGATTGACTTGCAGTTCGAGGAAATAAGAAAGTTCACCAATCATTGACATCTCAAATTCTGTCTTCATTTTATTTGCTATGTCTCTACAATATTCATCCATGCTGCTGCCAAATATTATATCATCTACATAAACAACAAGTACAATAAGATGGCCATTCTCTATTTTGATATATAAATTGTTGTCCACCATACCTTTCTTGAACCCCTGTTTAATAAGATAGTTATCCAGCCTTGCATACCATGCTCTGGGTGCCTGTTTTAGACCATACAACGCTTTCTTTAACCTGCAAACAAAATCGGGATTGTCACCGAGTTGGAAGCCATCTAGCTGTTCAATGTAAACCTCTTCTTCCAGTTTTCCATTCAAAAATGCTGATTTTACGTCCATTTGATATACTTTGAAATTTTTATGGACTGCTAAAGCCAGAAACATTCTGATTGCCTCTAGTCTGGCTACTGGTGCAAAGGTTTCCTCAAAATCAATGCCTTCAACCTTGAGCATAGCCTTTACAGACCAATCTTGCCTTATTTCTGACAACTTGTCCATCTTCATTTAATTTATTTCGAAAAATCCATTTAGTACCGATTATGTTTTTATTTGCTGGCCGTGGTACTAATTCCCAGGTTTTGTTTTTCTCAATCTGATCTAGTTCTTCATTAATTGCCTTCATCCAACTTTCATCTGTGCTTGCTTCAACAATATTTTTGGGTTCAATGCTGGATAATAGAGAGTAGTTCTGTATTACTGCTCTTCTTGTCTGAATACCAACTGTTGGGTCCCCAATAATCTATTCTCTGGGATGATTTTTTTGCTAATTTACTGTTTTGAATTTCTTGTTCTCTTCTTCTTCTGAGTCAATTCTTAAATCAGTTGGGTCAATTTTTTGATTTTCTTCTGTTTCCATTTCTTCATCTCCTTCAATGACTTCTTCATAAATAGGGTAGTTTTCTTGATAAGTTATTTCTCGATCTCTACCTTCATCAACTTTAACATCTGCACTCTCCACAATTTTCTTTAGCCTCTTGTTGTAACATGTGTAGGCTTTGCTTTTTGTTGAGTATCCAAGAAAAATACCTTCGTCAACTCTATCTTCAAATTTACCGAGATTATCTTCAGTTCGTTTGATGTAACACTTGCTGTCGAACACTTTGAAATATCTTGTTGTTGCCTTTCTGTCGAACCACAGCTCATACGGTGTTTTGCTTTCATGCGTTCTTAGCATGCACCTATTTTGAATGTAAACTGCAGTATGTACTGCCTCTTTCCAAAATCTGTCAGCTATTTTGTTCTCAGCCAACATTGTCCGTGCCATTTCTTGCATAGTCCTGTTCTTCCTTTCAACAACACCATTCTACTGAGGTGTCCTTGTTGCTAAAAACTGTCTTTTGATCCCATATTTTTGATAGTATTCTGCAAACTCCTCTGAGATAAACTCTCCTCCTCTGTCTGATCTTAGGCATTTAATTCTTTTTCCAATTTGATTCTCAACCTATTTTTTAAAAATCTTGAACATCTCAAAGGCATCTGATTTAAGCTTTAAAAATAGTACCCATGTCATTCTGGAGTAGTCATCTATGAACAACATAAAGTATTTGTCACCATTTATGCTTTGTGTTCTCATGGGTCCACATAAATCAGTATGTATCAGCTCTAACGGTTTGCTGGTGAAGTATTCCTTTGCTTTAAATGTGGATCTGGTTTGCTTCCCTTTTTGGCATGAAGCACGGATGCTATTTACTAGTTTGCCAATGGTAGGTATATCTCTTATTGCTCTTTTTGAACTTATTTTTACCAGATTGTCAAAGCTAATATGACCGAGCCTCTTGTGCCACAGCCAATTTTCATCTTCCTGTCCAATCAAGCATGATCCTTCTGAAGTTTTTGAGAGAGTATATAGATTTCTAGAAGTCCTCGATCCAGTAGCTATCAGCTTCCCACTTGTGTGCTTTTCTGACTTCATGACCCTACTTCTTAAAGATGACTTCATGACCTCTGTCATAGATTTGACTTACGCTCGGTAAGTTGTGCTTCAAACCAACTACAAATAGAACTTCTTTGGAATTGATCTTTCCATCACTTATCTTGGCTGATCCTTTGCCAACTATTTTGGCTCCATCATTATTTCCAAACTTTACAGAGCCCCCTTCATATTTCTGTAATTTTTCAAATTTTTGTTTATCTCCTGTCATGTGACTGGAGCATCCACTATCCAATATCCATGGTGCAGATTTGTTCTGTGCTTTGAATGTTGTCTGTACAATCAAGGATTCCTTTTCTTCCTTGAGTTGCTCTTTTTCTTTCCATTCGGATTTGACTGTAGTTTTGGTCACTTGTTTAGACTTTTCTTTGTCAGTGGCCTGTGCATGTTTATCTAGGAATTTTTTGTTTTGCCTTAAACTGTTTGGTTGAGTTCTTCTTCCCTGATATTTATTTGCTGCATATGTGCTTCTACAGTTTCTTGCAATGTGTCCAAAGTTATGACAGTTATAGCATTCTATTGCATAATCCATCAAGGGTGAAAATACATTTCTACTTGTAAAATTTCTTTGTCCTATATTATAAATGCAATCTAAAATCTTATGACCATAAGTATTGCATTTAAAACAATAACCAGAAAAGGAATGATTGAACCTGGGAGTTGGTCTTTGCCAATTTGTAGTAGGAGTCACAAATTTTCTTCTCCTTTGATGTGTGACTTTTGTGAATCCCTCATTGTCAACAGTCTTCTCATGCCTGGCATTGTTGCTTTCTTTTGCAAGATTCATTTTTCTTTGGTCAACCTTGATCTTATCCTCTTTCTTTACTGGTTCTATAGTTATGACCTTTGATCCACTTGATGATTCTCCTTCGACAAACCCCAAGCCAAACTTGATGCCTGTAGTCCTCTGACTATTTATAATCTTTTCAAGCTTTGCAGAACTTCCTTCAAGTTTGTGATAGCAACTCAATTTTTGATTCTTTTCTTCTAGCCGCATTCTTAAAACAACAATCTCTTCTTCTAGTTTGCTGCACTCATCTATTCTCATGGTTAATTGTACTTCAAGTTCTTCAGACATTTTCTTAAATTCTTCTATCTATACTTTCAAACTATTTATTATGTCATTCGCATCCTCAAGCTTTCTTGAGACCTTATTATTCTTTTTCCTTTCTATCTTCAACTCTTTAAGTGCAGCAACCAACTCTCCTTCCAGATAAACTTCAACCTCATCCTTACTTTTTGTATCACCTTCCTATTTTTCTTCTATTTTTGCTTCTTCAAATGCCATGAACAGAGCTTCACCTATTTCTTCTTCAGAATCTTCACCTGAGCTATCTTCAGAAGAGCTGACATTCTTGGATATGAAACTTTTCTTTTTGAAATTGCTTTTTCTAAAATTTGGTTTCTTCTTCCAGTCACTTCTTTCTTGGTGTGACCCTTCATCACTTTTGGTTTTCTCATTCATTGGACACTTAGCTGCAAAGTGACCGACCCCTCCATAATTGAAACACTTAAACGGCAACTTTCCTCTATATTTTCCTTTTCCCTTTGTAAGTTTTCGAACAAAGTTGGCTTCCGTTTCATCCGATGTCTCTTCATCCTCAGATTCTTGTTCAGATTTTGTATTCTTGTGTGCTTTAAAAGCAGCTTCTCTGTCTATGGGCTTAGTTTGTCCTATTCTCATTTCGTATGCAGTCAAGGAACCATGCATCTCATCCATGCTAAAATTATTTAGATCTTTAGCCTCTTCTATTGCAGAAACTTTAGAATTAAATCTTTTGTGAAGAGTTCTAAGTACCTTTTTCATGACAACCGCATCTTCGATCTCTTCGTCGAGTCCTCTGATTGCATTAATGACTCCATTGACTCTCAGCATATAGGCCTCTATGTTCTCATCATCATTCATTTGTAATGCCTCGAACTGAGCTCGATGCGTTTGTAGCTTGGCTTCCTTGATCTTGTTGTCTCCTTCATGGATGCTCTTCAATTTGTCCCACATGTCTTTTGCCGATTTACAGCTCATGACCCTTATCAGTTCACTATCTACTAGCCCACACATTATGGCATTCTTTGCTTTGGAGTTATTCTCAGACATTTTCTTCTCAACAGTATCTGTTGGAGGAGTAGCGGGTGTTGTGTATCCACTTTCTACTGACTCCCAAATGTCGTATCCTAACGCACTCAGATATGTCTGCATCCTGAGTCTCCAGAATGAGTAATTAGTTCCATTGAACAAAGGAGCTTTGTTTGATGAGAATCCTTCACTACCTGCCATTGTGTTCCTTCCAAGATCACCTTAGCTGATTAAGCTTGTTCAGGAACCTTGCTCTGATACCAATTGATATTCTCACAATGACACTGAGAGGGGGGGGTGAATCGGTGTAGCTAAAAATCTGATCTGCAATTCTTAAAACTGAAGCAAAGAGAACTAGAAAATAGATAAAGCAATAATCACAAGAGAGCACACCACAACACACAATGTAACGAGGTTCACCAATTTGGCTACTCCTCAAAAATGACTGCTTGGACTTCAATCCAAATCCAGCCTTTGCAAAACACCAATTTTACAAACACTTTACTAGCACCCACTGGAAGGAGCACCAACCCCTTGTTTTTCTACTGCAACAGATAGGAGCACCAACCCCTAATGCCAAGCACCAACTTGGACTGCAATTCTGATTTAATTCAGTGACATAAAAATGCCTTCGTTGTTTACACGACCCTGACTGGTCTGCAATTAATTAAACTTGATTAAACTCTGCACGCTCTCACGGCTCTACTTATCTCTCTCTCGGCCCTCTTCTAACCCTCTTTACGCAGCAAATTCTCACTTACAGCAACAACAATATACTTCACGTAGACCTGCTTTTATAACAAATAAGTCTCTATTTTTAGCTTCCATATTTACGCATGCAACCCGTAACTATTCTTTTAATATTCTCTTCTACCACTTGTCAACTGTAACTCCTTTTGTATTTATAGAGTGTGCATTATTACGTTACATGCAACGTATATCTCTACCATGACTGTACGAATTCATTTATGTGCATGCATGTATTTTATGATTCTATTAATGCGACTATTCGATTTACTCCAGTTAACTCCAGTTCTTAAAAAGCTGCATGACTGCATCTGTAACTATCGCATTTACTCTAGTTACCTCTTCTTATTTTGGCTGCATGCTTTTCCTCTACAACTGCCCCTTTAACTATTCTATTCCAGTTAACTATCTATTATCGTGTTGTTGCGACCTATCACGAAATCATGACACTTCTGTATCTTTCTGCCCTTCTCGCCTTTTACCCATGAAAATACATGTCATGAAATCATGACAATTTTTGCCTCCTTGTCCACTTCTTCGCTTGCACTCATGAAAACCAGACATGTCACAAAATCGTGACACTTTCACCTTCTCGCTACTCTTCTTGGCTTGCTCTAGCGAAAACCAGACATGTCACGAAATCGTGACACTTTCACCTTCTCGCTACTCTTCTTGGCTTCAACCACGAAAATGGAACATGTCACGAAATCGTGACATCTTTCTCTGCCTTGTGCCTTTTCTTCCTTCCACCCGTGAAAATGGAACATGTCACGAAATCGCGACATCTTTCTCTGCCTTGTGCCTTTTCTTCCTTCCCGTAAAATGGAACATGTCGCGAAATCATGACATCTTTCTCTACCTTGTGCCTTTTCTTCCTTCCCCTGAAAATGGAACATGTCACGAAATCATGACATCTTTCTCTGCCTTGTGCCTTTTCTTCTTTGCCACTGAAAATGGAAACATGTCACGAAATCGTGACATCTTTCTCTTCCTTGCACTTCTCTTCGACCCTGTCACGAAATCGTGACACTTTCTCTCCTTGCACTTTCTCTTATCTTCTAAATCATGACACTTTCTCTCCTTGGCACTTTCTCTTCGATCCTATCGTGAAATCGTGACACTTTCTCTCCTTGGCACTTTCTCTTCGATCTTGTCATGAAATCGTGACACTTTCTCTCCTTGGCACTTTCTCTTCGATCCTGTCATGAAATCATGACACTTTCTCTCCTTGGCACTTTCTCTTCGAACCTATCATGAAATCCGTGACACTTTCTCTTCCTTAACCCTCCTTCTCTCAAACATGTCACGAAATCATGACAGTTTTCTTTCTCCCTCTTCTTCAAACATGTCATGAAATCATGACAGTTTTTCTACTTGCCTCCTTCTCTCAAACATGTCATGAAATCATGACAGTTTTCTCTTGCTCCTTCTCTCTCCTCGGCCATGTCATGAAATCATGACAATTTTTCTTGTGCCTTCTCTCTCCTCGTCCATGTCATGAAATCATGACAATTTTTCTTGCGCCTTCTCTCTCCTCGTCCATGTCATGAAATCATGACAATTTTTCTTGTGCCTTCTCTCTCCTCGTCCATGTCACGAAATCATGACAATTTTGCTTGCGCCTTCTCTCTCCTCGTCCATGTCATGAAATCATGACAATTTTTCTTGTGCCTTCTCTCTCATCCATGTCGCGAAATCACGACAGAAAACATGTCGCGATATCGCGACAGTTTTCTTACTTGTCTTTTTCTTTGATTTTTTGAATCTGGGCCACTTATGTCTTCTTGGAAATTCACTGTACATGTTCTGACTGACCTCTGAACTCCTGTCCACTACATCAACTGATCTATCTATCTATGTTGACAACAATGACAATACTTTTGCTGCACCTTGCTCAACAGTGAGATGCAATTTTTTTATTATTTTTGATTATCTTTTGTTTTTGTTTGTTTTTGAATATTTGTTTTTGACCAAGTGATTGTGGGAACCCTTGGAGCTTTTGGTTTGACCAAAGAGTTTATGGATACCTTTGGGGCATTTTAGGTTGACCAAGTGATTATGGGAATCCTTGGAGCTTTTGGGTTGACCAAAGGGATTATAGATACCTTTGGGGCATTTTGGGGTTGACCAAGTGATTGCGGGAATCCTTGGAGCTTTTGGGTTGACCAAAGGGATTATAGATACCTTTGGGGCATTTTGGGGTGACCAAGTGATTGTGGGAATCCTTGGAGCTTTTGGTTTGACCAAAGGGATTATAGATACCTTTGGGGCATTTTGGGGTGACCAAGCGATTGTGGGAATCCTTGGAGCTTTTGGTTTGACCAAAGGGATTATAGATACCTTTGGGGCATTTTGGGTTGACCAAGTGATTGTGGGAATCCTTGGAGCTTTTGGGGTGGGCTATGGCTCTCTAAATGTGGAATGGCCTCAAATGACTGATGTTCAAGGGTTCTAGTTCCTTGATTCCTTCAAGAGAGGCGAGCCGGTATGTTCCAGGTCCTATTTTACTATCAATTACATAGGGACCTAACCAATTTGCCATGAACTTGTCCCTTAGATGGGGTGGCAAGTTAGAATTTTGTTGGTTCTCTTTTAAGACCAAGTCACCAACCTGAAAGTCCCTCAGGTGAACTTTCATGTTGTATGCTTTCTTAAGTCGCTCTTGATAGATACGTAAATGCTCGAGAGCATTGATGCGTCGTTCATCGAGCAACGTAAGTTGGTCTAACCGGGCCTACTGCATAGTGTCATCATCGATGAACTCTTGCATTGATATGCATAGGGAAGGTATTTCCAACTCGAGAGGCATGACTGCCTCGGAGCCATACACCAACAAAAATGGAGTTGCCCCAGTGGGCATCCGAATGCTAGTGCGATAAGCCCAAAGAGCAAGTGGGATTTGAATGTGCCAATCCTTATGACTATCTATGACTATATTTTTAAGGATGGCAACTAGCATTTTGTTTGACGCCTCTGCTTGCCCATTTGCCTACGGATAATAGGGTGTCGAAAAACTGTGCTGAATTTTGTACTTTGTTGTCAAAGCACGCACATATTTGTTCTTAAATGACGTCCCATTATCCGAGATGATCTTGGATGGAATACCAAAATGACATATGATGTTATGTAAAATAAACTCCGCAATGCGGGTTCCAATCGTAGAGGTAAGCGGAATTGCTTCCACCCACTTGGTGAAGTACTCTGTGGCCGTTATGATAAACGTGTGATGACCTGACGACGTAGGGGAGATCTTTTCGATTAGATCTAAGCCCCACTACGAAAATGGCCAAGCCGATTGGATCGGCTGCAAGGCCTGAGAAGGTACATGTGTCAAATTGGCATGGTGTTGACACTTCATGCACTTCCTTACATACGCGCAACAATCTCGCTCTAAAGATGGCCAATAATAGCCCATGCAAAGAATGCGCTTTGCGATGGCCATACCACTGAAGTGGCCACCGCATGTACCATCGTGCGCTTGGGTGATCGCCCAAGCGGACTCCTACTGGTCCAAGCAACGGAGGAGGATCCCTTCATAGCTTCGACGGTACAAAATGTCTCCTAGCAAGACATGTTTTGCCGCTTTCTATTTGAATGATATTTTTGTGGCATGCGTCAATCCAAGTGGGAGGTTACCTAGCTTGAGGTAGTCTCTTATGGGTGTGTACCAATCCTGCTGATCAGAAACCTCGATGGTATGAACTGCCAATCCCTCTTGAAGTTCATCCCTAGCAAAATCTGAGCGGGAACGGACCTGTAAGAATAGCGTTGTGTTGCTATTAAGAGGGGTCGGGGAGAACAAGGACCCCTAGTTGGCGTGATTCAGACTATCATGGATTCGAGAGAACTTATCCTGAGATGGTTCAATCTGGATCAGGTGGATTCCTGGTGTTAGGTCAGAGCTTGCACGCTCCATCATGGATTGCGATAGTGTTTTGACTTGAATGGTTGTCATCTCACCGGAAGGGTCTTGCGGGATTAGTGACCCCAAGGAGGCCATAGTGTCCACAAAATGATTCGATGATCGAGGGAGTGCCTCGATGTCGTACCATTCAAGCTTTTCCAAGAATTTGTCCACAAGGGCTTTGTAGGCCTACGAGAACTGGGCATTTGCATTGGAATACCCCTTTTACTTGGTTGACAATTAACAGTGAATCACCAAAGATGTTCAAGCATTTGATGTTCATGGTGATTGTTGTCTAAAGACCTATGAGCAAGGCTTCGTATTCGGCATTGTTGTTGGTGCACGGGAAATCTAGTTTAAATGATAGAGGCATTGGAGCCCCTTGTGGTGTGAAGAATACAATTCCCGTGCCACCCCCTTGCTCACATTTAGAACCATCAAAAAATAGGGTTATGTCGGCCTGTGACTCAGGCACATCAGAATCTGGCGATTCTGAGACATGGAAGACCCCATCATCGGGTAGCTCTATGGTCAGAGGCTGATCATCTTCGAGAGGAGCCTCTGCTAGTTGATCGGTGATGACTTGACCTTTGATGGACTTTTGTCCAATGAATTCGATGTCAAACTCCATCAACAACATGATCCATTTCATCGTGTGGCTACTATGATAAGTATGACTCATCATGTACCACAATGGATTCTCCTTAGACACAACATACGTCGTATTGCTCAACATGTAGTGGCATAGCTTTTTGGTAGCAAATACCACTGCTAAGCATAGCTTCTCAACGTATGCATAGTTAAGTTCATAACTGACCAGGGTGCGGCTAAGATAGTAAGTAGCCTGTTCTTTGTGTAGTTCATTTTTTGGGCTAGCATGGCGCCCAGTGCCACCTCAGTAGCTGAGATGTATAAATAGAATGACACTCCTGGTCTAGGTGGTGCCAATACTGGCGGTGAAGCCAAGTATTGTTTAATGTCATCGAAGGCTGACTGGCACTCGTCATCCCAGTGAAATGCTACCCCCTTGTGTAATAATTTATTCATGGGTCGGCACTTGTCAGATAGCTGCGCTATGAAGCGCTTGATTGACGTGACCTTTCCCTGCAAGCTTCTGAGCTGCTTGATGGTGGTTGGGGGAAGCATTTCAAGGATTGCCTTGAATTTGTTTGGATCTACCTCGATTCCTCATTTTGAGACTATGAAACCCAAGAGTTTTCCAGATGTGATGCCAAATACGCACTTCTTGGGGTTTAGTCTGACTTTGTGTTCGATGAGGCGATCGAGGATCTTGCTTAGGTCATCGAGATGATCTGGGCGCAAAAGAGATTTGGCCAACAGATCATCCATATAATCTTCCAAATTTTTATGCATGTGATCATGGAAGATGTATGTCATAGCGCGTTGGTAGGTGGCGCCAGCATTTTTAAGGCCAAAGGGCATGACCTTATAACAAAATGTCCCCCAAGGCATTGTGAATGCCATTTTTAGTTGATCATCGGGATTGATACGAATCTGATTGTATCCCGAGAAACCATCCATGAGGGAAAGCATTTCATGGCCTGCTGTAGCATCTACCAATGCATCGATGCTAGGCAAGGGGAAATCATCCTTGGGACTCGCTTTGTTTAGATCTCAAAAATTGGTGCATATGCGAATCCTCCCATCGGGCTTCTTGATGGGTACCATGTTGGACAACCATGGTGGGTAATCCATGCAGATGACAAACTGTGCATCCAACAACTTTTGTAGCTCATATTTGACCATTAAGGCTACTGTTGGGTGCATCTTACATAGTTTTTGCTTGACTAGCTTGACTGTCGGATCAAGCGTTAGATTATGCATGACTAGCTATGGGTCTAGCCCCGACATGTCTTTGTAGGACCATGCAAAAACCTCCTTCTTCTCTTTGAGAAGGGCAATGTAATCGGCTTGCTCTTCGGGGGATAGACTTACCCCTAGCTTGATGATTTGTGGATTCATTGGATCAGAGTCGATGTCTACGTCAGTCGTCTCTTCGACTGACATGTGGGACCCGTCCTCCAACTGGTGTGGAGTTGGGATCAGGTGGATATCATTCGCTGAATTTAGATCTACGTTTGGAACGTCGGGTTCCTCTTCAGCATGGAAGATATCCTGAGTTGGTCCTGGGGTGAAATGAAGCATCTCACCGCAAGGCCAGTACTCTGATGGGGATGGTGGTGAGTCAGCGTGATCCCAGTCTATAGCATCTAAGTCTAGATACAATGGTCATGTTGGATCGGTTGGATTGTGGATGGGGGTGGTTAAGTCAATGGAGATCATGTTGATGAAATGATTTTGGTCTCCATTACCATGGGTGTGGTGACTCGGACTTCCTTGGTGATCTTTGTGCTTCGGATCTGGCTCTGGGGGTATTGGCACAAATGGATCAGCCCTATGTGTGGATAATAGGATGGGGTCTACCCTTGGCACTGATGGCTCTATAGGGTCTCTGGGTGGAAGGTGCTCTCTGTATACCTAAAGTGGTGGGTGAAGCAGTTGGTCCAACTGTGCTTGGTTTAGGTGCCACCTATGCCTTGGCCCCATGTTTAGTTGTTCAAACATGTCATCAATGTCCATGGGGTATTGTTGCTATCGCATATGATTGAGATATGCCATCTCAGTCTCATCTTCATAATCACTATCAGAGATCCATAGGCCTTCATTGGCTTCGATAACTATTTGTGGCATGTGAGGCTCGTCTTGCTCGAGCAAATTGATCTGGTCCCATCGAGGTTGTTCCGCTCTCTACGGGAGGACCTGATTTTCTTGAGGTGGCCCTTGCTCGACTGGAGCATTCAAGGGGAACATTGCCAATAAGCTTTCTTGATAGTCATCCATGGGGGTCACTTGCGAATGATTGCTATCAGATTCGAAAGGGTCCCATGGTGCTACCTCATACTCTGACTCATCTTTCGAAGATCCTTCTTGACCTTGTCTATATCCCTCTTGTAGGTGAGTTCTCGAACTTTCTCCTTTCTCGATCAAAGGGAAGGGGTTATTGAGGTCAACAAGGTTGGTTGTTAACAATGGGAGATAATCCCCCAATGTATATGTTGTGTTAGGATTGGCATATGGATCTCGTGCCAACCCATCCTTGTTGCCTATCCCTAGGCCTTGCATGTTCTCCACCAAGATGTCAAGGGGTAGAGGGTGGTTGAACCCTACTCCTGATTTGTCGTATGGCATCTGATATCTTGGTTGGCAAAGAACGTGCACTCCTTGTTCATATCTGCCCAACCCATATCCATGCCAATTACATTGGCCAAGATATCTCAAAGTGAATTCTGGGTTGGACAAATAGTTGACATCCTCAGCAAAGGGCTCTTCATCTTCTTCCTCTTGCAGGTAAGGTTCAATGCCATTATCGAGGCCCCCATATACAAAATTTGTCTGGTTTGGTGGGTAGCCTAGAGGAACAATAGTGTCGATGGGGAGGCGAGGTCTCCCCATGTCCTGCATGGACTCAAGTGCGGGTGTTGCTACAATGTTCCACACTAGGTACTCCCCTAGGCCCGTATTGGCCATCTCAACGGTGATCATTGGTGGTTGAGGGGGAGGGAATGGGAGTTCTTCCTGAGTCCACTCCATGTCGGGTGAACTAGGCATCTCGACTTCCATTCGGCTAGGCATCTCCTCGGTAGAGATGGTTGAGACTGATGGTGGTGCCTCTTCCAGGGGTTTCTTCCCATTGTCCTTCGATGTGGCCACCATAGGTGGCATCATTGGTGAAGGACCAGACGATGAAGATGGACCCGGATGGGGATTTGAGGGACTTAACAGTGGGGATGCATGCGGAATCGGACCCTATTTAGATGGATTCAACTAAAAATCCAAATGTGTCGATGGAAGGGTCGATTGCGGCATCAGCTGCACCGCATTGCAATACTTGAAGGGCTCTAAGTCTACCGGGACTACATGCACCTGCCCTTCGAATGTGTACTTTAGGCACTGATGAGCTATCGAAGGGACACACTTCATGTCCCTGATCCAAGGCCAGCCCAACAAGATATTATAGGCCATCTCACCTTCCAAGATGTGGCACAATGTAGGAATAGTCTTTTGTCCTACTTGGATGGGTAGGACAATTGTGCCAACCATCGAGCATATCGCATCATTGAATGCTCGAAGAGTATAGGTGGAGGCCACAATGTGAGATGCTGGCAACTTGAGGTGTTTCAAAGCCATTGTTGTGATTATATTATTGGATGAGCCAGTGTCCACCAACACCCTCTTATATGGAATCCCGTTGACCCATGCAATGACGTGCAGGGGTGGATCTGCCATATCACCAGTCACCGATTTTAGCTCATCTTCTCTAAAGGTGATGACTGGCTCGGTGCATCATTTTACATGTCCCACAAAGTTGTTGAAAGAGTTTGCTTCATGGGGCTACAGCTCGATGGCTTTTAATATCTCCATTAGAGCCTCCCGATGGGGCGGTGATTGTTGGATGAGCTCGTAGATGGAGAGCCTAGCCGACGTGGTCCTTAAACTTTGGGTAAGTTTAGTCCGAATCGTGGCCATTGGTCTAGGTGGGGGAGGTTGTGTAGGGTGTTGTTGAGGTTGTGACATTGATGGAACCTCTCCTGTAGCCATCGTGGGGGCAGCTGTGCTTGGGTACCTCTTGTTTCGAGTCACTATGCTTATCATCCCTACATACCCCTGCATGGGGCAGTTCTGTGTCACCTCATTGACTTGAAGGGTCTTTGCCTGCACATCATGGGTAGGTAGGGGGTCTTTGAAGACCTCCATCTATTGGTTGTTTGGCGCAATGGGATTATCCACCGCTAGCATCTTGTTGTCTATTAGGTCTTGCACTAAGCTTTTGAACTTCCAACATGCATAAAGGTCATGTCCTTTCTATCGGTGAAATCTACAGTACAAGTCTTCCCTATAACCCTTGGGTTTTGGCGCGTTGGGGTCTACGGGTCGACTCTCTAGCAGGTTTATCAAGTTTGCCATGGACAAGCGGTCAAACAAGGAGTCTTTAGACTCTGTGAAGGGTGTGAATTGTCGCCTAGGGTGACGCTACTGATTTTGCTCTTGCCTATGATTTTCTCTTTCATAGGTGTCAAGAGGAACTACCTGATAATTAGCCTTTTGGGGCTGTATTGCTTGTGCAGGCTTAGGTATGTTGATAGCAACCTGATTGACCATAGTGGGTTTCGGTTGCATGGTCCCTATTTTGGCATTTTTGGGCCACTCTTTCTTGCATGGCTTGGCAATCTCGCCATCCTGTATCTTGATCTCCTCAATGATTCTGGCTTGTGCCAGGGCTTCCTCGAGAGTGGCATATTGCTGTAGCTGCAATAGCATGGAGATCGATCTCAAACAACTTTTCGAGAACATTTGGGTCAGGTCGGCCATGGGAGGGAGGTAAGGTAGCTTTGAAAGCAACGTCCTCCACCGATTTCCATAAGCCGCCATGGTCTCTTCCTCATACTTCCTGAGGCTAGCTAGGTCACTTAATGATGCCTTCTTCTTGGTATTGAAGGTGAAACATTCGAGGAACGTGTCCACTAGCTGGTCCAGGTTACTGATGCTATGCTTCGGCAACTGGGTAAACCAATCCGAGGTAGGGCCTACGAACGTGGTTATAAATGTTCTTAGAAGCAAAGCATCATTGTCCTGAATGCCAAAGCATTGGCTCAGGAATCTTGTCACGTGCTCTTGGGCATCCTCCTCCCCTCTAAATATTGCCAATTGAGGCATTTTAAAGTGTTCAGGGTATGGGGGTGCAGGCACTGAAGGATGCACAGGGTGACTACGGAGCTGGCATAAAGTGGGCTTTTGGGGCCCAGAAGTCTTGGTCTCCATAGACTCTAAGCGCTCTAGTAGCGCTTTGTATGCATCAAAATATTTGATCTCTTCCTCCTTGGTTTGTTCCCATTGTGAATTATGGGGAACTTGAGGCCTATGGAGGGGTAGTCGGATAGCACCCCCTGCCTTGGTAGGGCATTTCAGCCCGCTCTTCTTCTTGCTCAAATTCCTCATAGGCTTCTTGAGGAGTTCCTGGGCGTGACCTATAAACATGGGTGGGTGCCCATGGAGGGTGCCCATCATTGGCTCTAGGGGTGGTCTCCCGCTCAGGTCTAGGAGGTCTTGGAGGTAGCATTTGATAAGGTCATGGAGACCTGTCTCGCACCAAGGGGTTGTGCCTCTCATACAACTCTGTCCTATGCATGTGAGGGGTTGGGACCCTCTCAGGCATAGTGTTCTGGAGCAACTCATCTGTTTGACGTCGAATGCGCTCTTTGCTAAGGTGATACAGGTGCTCTAACTATTGTTGATCTTGCTCAAGCTGCATGATTTGCGCTTGGTGGGTGGCATGTTTGGCAAATTCCAAGTCAATTTGTTCCACCGTCTTGAGTCTAGGAGGCCTAGATGCCTCCCCTACACATCTATCTCGGTCATGGTGATCCGAGATCTCTATAGGTCACTTCCCTCTATCGAGGTTAGCGGCATTCACCCGAGGCTCTGGCCTCAGTAGGTGATCCTGATAAATAGTAGGTGTGGAAGTGCATTGTTCCCATATTATGTATTGCTCTTGAGGAATGTAGTGGTCTTCCTCATGCTCCCTTTCGTATATGTGAAAGGGGCGGGCAGAGTTGGCT
This sequence comes from Wollemia nobilis, assembly GCA_028583015.1. NCBI lineage: Eukaryota > Viridiplantae > Streptophyta > Pinopsida > Araucariales > Araucariaceae > Wollemia > Wollemia nobilis. Next base: position 131,365 of record JAQPPZ010003406.1, read on the forward strand.
CGCCCTGTCTGAAGAGCCTTGTGCTCTGGATTTGGCCTATTGTTTTTGACAGTAATAAGGGGTAGAGGAGGGATGATGTAATCATGTGGCCCCTCCTTATGGACCCTATGTTGTTCTAGCGCTTCATTGCATGGTGGCCACTCATAACGAGTGTCTAAGGGAGCCTTCCCATTTATGTTGAGTGCCACGTGTAAGGACTCCTCCTGAAAGGGTCTATGTTGAATGGGAGTGCCCCTCGAAGGGGTGCCTCTATAGTCCCATTCCGTCATGGTATGATGTGGACTATTTTGTGGGTCAGGCCGCCAAGGTGGTATGACCAAGTCCTTGGGGCTATAGCGGAGGTGACTTGTGCCCCCTTGTACACTTTTCGTAGCTTCTACCCATGATTGGGCTTGGCTACGGGTGTACACCATGGTGGTGTCTCTCTACAAGATACGTAGGTTTTTATCTTCTTTACAATTTTTTATGCTACACTAAACAAATAGGAGCCACACAAACAAAGAAGTGATTATCTCATTTATAGATTAAAAGTGTGCCCTAAATCTGGTTTAGTGTGTTTTGATTTTTGTTTGAAAGCTTTGTAAAGAAAATTTTGTTGTATATGCAATATGAGGGCTCTTATGTCTCCCAAAATGGTCGCCCCTTCAATATACCACTGCCAGGCCATTATACCGAACCTCTCAATATACCCGCCCTTACGTGAGGGAAACTATTGGTACGCGAGAGCAGAACAGTACGTGGAACATAGGCGGTACGGAAGGGGAATCACTCTATTTTTGACACCTACCATAGAAGACTTATCCTCATGCACTGGGAATCACCCCAACTACACTTGGTCAGCTTTCATCAGGATTTACGTCTAGCAACAGTAGCGATCGGGGTTATGTATGCAAAATTCAAGCCAAGGTGGTGATGAAATCCACCATTGGTCTTGATCAAGTGTTGGGGTTTTACGACCAACTCCTTGATGTTTAGATTACCATGTGGTGTGTGGGGTTCTTTTTACTTGCAAAAAGAAAGAAAACATGCAGTAAACTTTCCTATGCAAGCAAAGAAACAAAAAAATCATAGAAACAGAGACAGAAAATTACAGAGTGTTCAGACAACCTACCTCTTCTCTGCCCACACCAGATGCCCCTGAGTTTCTGCTCAAAAACTGCACAGAGAGCTAATCATCTCGGGGTGGGATGAATAGCAGATCTGTATTCATCATAGGGTGGGATGAATGCCTTATTCATCCTAGGGTGGCATGAATTCCAGTCTGTATTCATCACAGGGTGGCACGAGCAACAGTCCAACGCTTGAAGGATTAACACCTGAAAGCAAAAACACACAATTTTGATCAAAAATTTGATCTCAAAATCAAGGGACAGGGTCCCACCATGATCGCCACTGAAAGCATGAGGATACGGAAGCAAAATGGCGTACCGGGTGCGATGCAAACAAAAGCAAAACGTAACGCTAAGTCCTACGAATGAAAATGCATGAAAAGGGGAAAACAAGCGAAATGAAATGAGATGTAAAGAAAATGTAAAGTGCAGCCCTTTATTTTATTAATTTTCTTGAGATCAGGTTACAATACGTCTCCTCCCTTTTCAGGGGCTAGGAGCGTTAAACATAGTTTTGTCACACCACGGATGGTACGCTTTCTTCCGCGTGCCCACATGTGAAATGGGTGGGCCAAACATCATCGCCGCTTGCGTGAATGCATCTATGCTTCCTTGCTACCCCTCCGGTGTTGAGATCCTACATTCAAAAAAATAGCAAATGATTAAAAGCACCTACGGATGGAGGGAAACATGCGATCCCCAAGGCCTCCGGTTAATGCATGCATAAAATAATTAAAACTATAATCAAAACATATCAGAATGAGCTAAAATTTGGATAGAGGCATGAAAACATTACCAAGAACACACTGCAAAAGGAACAGTCAAGAAATCTGCCACAGATTTCTAATCGCTCCGGGGTGGGACGATTAGGACTATCACAAGATGTCAGAAAGTGACCTCCTAAATGTCCCATCCAGGGGCCTCCAAAACACCTACAAAGTTGGGGTTAGGAAAAATGGGGCATTTTGAGATGACCCAGAAGGTCGGATTTTGCAAATTCTACCTCGATCGCCCTATATCCGATGATGCTCCCTGTATGTTAATGAAAACGAAAAACACTGAAAACACAGCCAATATTCATCAGAATGACATGAAATTTGAATGGCAGCCTATATGAGTGACCTAAAATGAAATGCAAATGAAATAGTAAAGAAATATACTACATATTTCTAATCACTCCGGGGTGGGGCGATTAGGACTGCGACAGTGCAGGGGGCACCCGAGGGCAGGACGCCCATCGTTTGGGGCTTGGTTTCGGCACCAATCCACTTGGGATGGGTCCAAAACCTCCTAGGGGGTTGTGTCAAAAAATTGGGTGGGGTATTGTGGCCAAATGTTCGGGTTTTGGGTCCGGATTGCGCTTCCAATGATCACCCAATAACCTCCCTTCCAAAAGAGAGATCAAGGATGTAAGAAGCACAAGCGATGGGTGAGGATGTAATTCGACAGCACTCCATTGCTCCAAATGCTCCTGCTCTATCCTTTTTTGGGGTGAGAAGACTCACCATTTTATAGACCTGAGGGTCTCTTGTGAATGAGCATGCAGAGGCGCCACTTGGCCATCATGCCTTGTCAGGGGAGAGAAGATTCCTCCCTGATTAAGGGCTCCATGACTGCCTCTATGACTGCCTCTTTGAGCTCAAAAATGCTCACTCGCACTCCCATGCATTGAAGGTGGAGTTGAGTGGCGGATCTGAGCTGCCATTTGTCAAGGTTTGACCTTTTTCCCATCAAACCTGCTATTCGCCCCACCCTGGAGCGAATGCTGCTAATCGTCCCGGGGTGGGACGAATACCGGTTTGTAATCATCCCAGGGTGGAACGAGTAGGGAGCAGAGTGCCTGAAAGGTGCCAAATTGACCTCTGACCTTCCAAAACTATTGTGGGAGTGGTTAGGACCACTGTTTAACCTCTAGGGGCTGCCCTAGGGGCTATGTATGTCAATTCGATCAGTGCTTGTCGTCACATAATCGGATTGGTGTTGTTTTGGTGTCTACACATATGTTGGACCAACAGCGTTCTGGACAAGATTGTATTGATCAAAATTATGTATATATACAATGAAGCTATAGGTGGTTGGTTTTAATAAAAAACTATGAACCACCTATTCAAGTACCACTCCCAAATACCTAACTCTATTTGTATTACATGATGTAATAAATTCATAACATATACTTCTACAAAAAATATAATATTATTTTATGATTCAAATACATGATCCATATTTCAATAAATTTGTTTATTTATTTATTGCTACTACTAACAATTAAAGACCAAAATTGGAATATAAATAGTTGTATAGGACATTTGATTTCAATCATTAATTTATGGTTTAGTCTTGATAAATATTAGGTCTCCAAGAAGCTACCAATTTATTTAATTATTTCCGGTAAGGAGATGTCTATTGAACTTCTTAAATAGTTTAAGTGGTATTAGGATAAGGAATTCTCTCAATGCTATTGGAAAGCATTCATTAAAAGCTACATAATTGAAAAGCATTCACTAGAAGCACAAATTGTCTACACCAATGAATGGTAAAATAGAAATTTCTTGAAGTTGGGTTCTGTTGTGGCTGATCCACAACACACCCCAAAATTGGGGACCCACCTTTTTTGCATGCTTTCAAAGAAGATCTCAGTGACCCAGATGCTAAAAATCAAGAAAAAGGCAAAATTGCACAAGGATGAAAAGGGGTCGCGAAATCGCGACATGTCGCAAAATCACGACCAAAAATGAAAAGGTGTCGCGAAATCATGACATGTTGCAAAATCACGACCGAAATGAAAAAGTGTCACGAAATCGCGACAAGTTGCTCCGTCGCTGCCAGAAAATGAAAAGTGTCGCAAAATCGCGACATGTCGCAAAATCGCGGTCAAACCGATCAAACGGGGCAGGAAGCAGAAAATGTAGCGAAATCATGACATGTCGCAAAATCACGGTCAACGTAGTCAACGGTAGTAGGTGGGCGGAACCGTCGCAAAATCGTGACGTGTTTGATTTTCGCGGCCCAAAGAGGAGAGAGAAAGACAAAACAGAAAAGTGTCACGAAATCGCGACATGTTGCTCCGTCGCGATCGAAAGAGGAGAGAGAAAGGCGAAATGAAAAAGTGTCACGAAATCGCGACAAGTTGCTCCGTCGCTGCTAGAAAATGAAAAGTGTCACGAAATCGTGACATGTTGCAAAATTGCGGGCAAAAACGAGAAAGCATAGCAAAATTGCGACATGTCGCAAAATCGTGGTCAAACCGGTCAAACGGGGCAGGAAGCAGAAAGCGTAGTGAAATCACGACGTGTCGCAAAATCGTGATCAACGCAATCAACGGCAGCAGGTGGGCGGAACCATCGCAAATCCCGACATGTTTGATTTTCACGGCCCAAATAGGAGAGAGAAAGACGAAGCAGAAAGGCGTAGCGATATCGCGACAAAAATTAGCAAAGGTGCATGAAGTGCAAAATGGTCACGAAATCGTGACAGAATCGACAGGAAGGCATGAAGCACGAAAATGGTTGCGAAATCGTGACAGAAAGTAGCAAAGCAGCACAAAACGAAAATACGTCACGAAATCGCGACAGAAAGAAACGAAAGAGCACGAAGCGAGAAAACATCACGAAATTGTGACAACATGCAGCAAAGGTTCCCGAAGTGAAAAAGCATCACGATTTCACGACAGGTTGCAACGAAGGTGCCCAAAGTGGAAAAACATCACGATTTCGTGATAGGTTGCGGGAAAGTGGTACAGAATGAGAAAAGTGTCACGATTTTACGACATGTCATGATTTCACGACATGTCACGTTTTTGCTGGGCATGATGGCAGAAAGGCTGTTGGCAGGAAAATGTCGCGATATCGTGACATGTCACGATTTTGCGACATGTCACATTTTTGCGGCTAGGAAGACGAACAAAGTTGCATGCTATTTTTGGTCACGATTTACAAGGAGCCATTACGAAAGATGTAGAAAGTGCAAAACACGTGGCGTACAGGCTGCAGAAGCGTTACAGAGAATATCAAACGTCTCAATGTCGAGCATAAAGCCAAAACACATGCAATCAAAGAAATATGAAACGAATCAATCTGGAAGATGAAGTGAAGCGTCACAAGCTAAAACAGAGAGCATTGCCAGAAAGTATAAATGTAGAAGCACAGATTGACACAGGGATGGGAAACCGCTGGAGCAGAGTTGCAGTGCTAGAGGCCAGAGGGTCATTCTAAGCCTGCTTTGGGGCTATTTTCCTTCCTTTTTCTAGTTTTGGGAAAACTAGATGTTCTGCTATTGTAACAGGATTTATCTTTAATGCAGGAGTGTTCAAAAATTTGCATCTTGTTGGCAAGAAAGAAGGAGTTGTTTTCTGCATGCATGTTTTAATGTTTATCTTTCCCTTTTTCAGATTTCTAGGCTTATAGGTGAAGTTGAATGCAAGTTCTCTTGGTTGCTTCATGCGAATGTCTAAATCTGGAAAATCATAGTAAAACCCCAGAGACCAGCACCTAACTTATTTGGATTGTGTGTGTTTTACAGGTTTAATAGGTTAGGTTGTATACAGAAAACATCATTGTCTTCGGTTTTGCCAGGACGGGATAGCATCAAACTGAATGCAATTTTAAATTTCTTTTCTTTTGCATTTTATTTTTCTTTTTTGCTACATTTTATTTTCAGAAGTTCCAATTTTATTTACAGGCATTTAAATAAAAAAATTAAAAAACTCCAAAATCCATAAATAATTCCTTCATGCTATTTCATTTCATCAATTTACATTTTGAAGTTACAGCATGGTCATATAAGGATCAGATCATGTTTGTTTTATAAGGGTTCAATGAACAATCATTAATTTCATAGTAAAATAAACCACAGTGCCCCTTGTTTTCAGTTACTTGCAACCACTAAGGTGTTCCAAGCATTTTAATTAAATATCTTTATTTGAGATTATTAATACACAGATGCAGAATGCTAACATAACAGGAACCTTGGAGAAGTTACATGTTTAATTTCTTTGTAAGCAGAGGATTTAGAACCCAAATCCTATCGGAGAGTATGTTTTCACAATCGGGTGAAAATACCACTTAACAGATTGGCGCTAGAAGGAGGGCAAAAAAAAGTTTGTTTTATCGTTATTTTAGATGCTACGGGTTTATAATTGTTTAAGAATTTTAAATTGCTAAATATTTCTAGCATCTTCGGCCTCTAACACCACTCAACAGTTTGGTGCTAGGAGGGTTGTACGAGTTTTTTTAGTGTTATTTAAATTTAAATTTTTATGCTTTAATTCTCTAACATTCAGTAGATTGTAAAAAGGACAGCCTGAATTTATTTACTTGTTCTATTTTTCAGGTATGCTGTATATTATTCTAGCACTTTTCTGATTGTTCATACAGAAATATGTGATTTGATTTAATTTTGAAAATTTTGGTTTCATGCAATTACTTTTCATTTGATTTTAATGAATACATCTCTTAGTTAATGCTAACTTGATTTTTTTTTAATTGCAGGTTGAATATTCAACAGATTTGGTTCTGAAATTACATTTTACAGTTTCACTAATGGCAACACTTGAGGAACAAATGGTATCCTTGAGAGCTGAAATAATGTCTCTAAGAGATAGAATGGTATCTATGATAGAGGATCATTATGAGGGTTTATCTATACCTGTGGTATCCTATCAAATTCCTAAAATGTTATTGGATTTTTTATGGTGTTTTAATCAAGAGGTGCCACTAGGATACTTGCAAAAACTGCATGTCTACAAGGATGCATTATGTAAATTCCATATTTTTTATGAGGAGGTAGCTTGTAAATTATTCGCATACATTTTGGATGATAGACCATTCTTTTGGTATAGTCAACTACACATGGAGGTTAGGACTTCTTGGATACAATTAGAAGCAACCTATCTTCATCATTTTGGTAATCAGGCTGACTTAGAAATATTGAAAAATCAGTTTACCTCCATATGTAAAAAGCCTAATGAATCCTTGAGTCAATTCAATGGGAGATTTTGTGAGTTGCATTCCCAAATGTGGGAAAATTTTAACACATTAGAAGAAGAAGCCATGGAAGTATACCTAGGAGCCATACACCCCACACTTGCTTCACTCATTGAGGAAAAACTGAGTGGTTTGTCCCTAGAGAAAATCCATGAGGTCTTAGAAGAGTTAGAACGACAACGTCTTGAAGAAGAAAAGGCACAACATTTTCATATGAGAAATTTTTCTTTTGATGCCAACCTACACCAACCATCAAACATAGCACCCTCCACTCCAATGATACCTAAGGTGAATGATCAAGGGGATGAATCTGAATACCCAAATTTTATGACCACCTTAGATGTAGTCCAAGAGGAGGTGCAAATTGCTAAGACAACATCCACTAGTGAGGATCATGTAGAGATACATGATTATCTAGATGAATGGATTCTAAATTCAACAATTTTTGATATATGTGATCAGATGGAACCTGCCATGGAATTGAATGAAGTGGTTGAAAGTGAAATGGAAAGAAAATCAATAAATAAATTTGAAGACATGATAGAGTTTCACCACTTGTTCTTGGAAGATACTATTGATGAGATGTGTAAAATTAAGGATCAAGAAATTCTTCACCCTCCAAATTATGATAATGAATCATGGGTTACTAATTTGGACAATGATAGCCTTATAAATTTGAATTCAAGAAATAACCCACTTTTGGAAATAATTGAACCATTTAAGGAAGGTGAAGATGAATTTGATGAGAAGCACATTGATGAATTGGAATATGTTGAAGAAATAGTTGAACGTCACCACTTGATTTTGAAAGATGATTATTATGATGCTTGGAAGAAGTGGGAAGACTTCACTCATTCCAAAACTACTAATGAAACTTTTGTGCCCATTGATATGCAGGACAACATAATTGCCTACTCGAAGGAAGATATTACAACTCCTATACAATTTGAGGATGTTTTGGAAGAGGGTTTCAAATCTCATCAAATTTTGGAAAATTATAATGATCCTATCACCAAGGACAAAGAAGAAAATGAATGGATGAATGAATCAAAAGATCATGTCACAAATACCATGGAGTTTCATCTCATAGATTTGGATGACGATTTTTACAATGGTTGGGGGAGATATGATAATGCATTCTTTTCTCACATCCCTATAGATGAAACTCATATTTCACTTGATATGCAGGATGTTGAACCTTCTACATCATATGAAGATATCATATTCACAATATTTGAAAATGGGACAAAATATAAATTCATTGAAAGTGTGGATACAAGTTTGCATGATGATTTGGAGGATTCAAATGAAGAGATACCATGGATAGTGAACAAATAATTAGAACCAAATGATAAAGAGATGGATCAATTGGAAGAAACTCAAATAAGTGATCATCAAAGCAGATTACTTGACATACACTTTGACCAAGAGTGTTTGAGGATTGAAAAGGATGACCATATTTTGAATTTAAATAATTTGAATGGTGAAATGTCATTAAAGGTAAAAGAAAAACAAGGTATAATTTTTAATAACACCTTTAATAACATGGTTTTAATGAATGGAAAAAAAGTTGATGTACTTGAATTGTTAAATAAAATTCATCAACAGTTACTAATTGAATCTAGGATAAAAACTTTTAAAGATCCTAATTTAGTAAATATCCTAGATGCTTGTAAATTGTTACACAAATTTGATTGGCCTACAAAATTGGAAAATGATTTGGCTTTGAAATTTGTAGAAATAGGCTCTTACTTACAAAATTGCATATTGGAAGAAGATAGCCTAATTCTAAATCAAAGATTGAGTTTTGAAATGGAAGTTTTAAAGAATAGACATGATAAAATTGAAAATCATTTATTGTCTAATCATTTTAGTAATTTGATGCTCACCTATGGGAGTGTTATTGGAACTAAATCAAATTGGTATGGTGAGCATGACAAGTGGAAATTTATTGCATTGTTTGGTTTAGTCTTGTTTGTGTTGGATTCCCACAACATTTGGCATGCATATCATGTCATATTTTTGTTGAAATTTTCTAATCATGTGTGGGATCCAGGAAAGTGATAATCCAAGCTTTGCATCATTTTGTATTATAGTGTACATTTGTATATAGATTTTGGTTTCTGGATTTGGGTTTGTGTTTTCAAGTTTCATTTTGGGATTGCTATTTGGATTTGGATTTAAAGTTGTGTGTTTATTTGGCATGTTTTGTTTGTCTATAAGAAAAAAAAAAATGATGATGAAAAAGTTGCCTTGAGATGCTAACTTATGTTCTAGATCGGGAGAATATGAAACATTGGAATTGTCTTGTAAAAGCTCCACAAGTAACACAAACAATTTAATAATATCGTTTGAAACTTGTGATGCATGAAGTAGTCAGTTTTATATAGCAATATCTCATCTGCAATTCAAAAGACAATGCATTCATATTACATCTCACTTTGCAATACATGCCATCTTAGTTGCAAATGCATTTCAAATACAAATCATTAAAGTGTGTCAAATCCTCTTGAGGTTATGCTATCACATAAATAAGAAGAAAATCCTAAGGTTGGAAACTGAGTCTTGAGATATCTAGAACCAAGCACGTCTTATACATTAAAAAGGATCTTGAGCAAAATGATCAAAACCTAACTTGGAAGAAAGGGTTGGGCGAAAGAAGTATTTCATGTCTATCCTATTTATGCAGCATGATCCTTAAGACAGTGGTTTTGACCACTTCCATAAAGCTTAAAGCCTAAAATCAGAGTAGTAAGGATAGGGCTAAATCCTCATCGAACTTAGGTTGAGGATCCAATTCCCCAAATCTTTGATTTGACCTACATGGAGTAGTAAGGATAGGGCATAAATTCTCATCTCACTTAGGTTGAGAATCTGATTCCCCAAAGCTCCTATGTCTCATTTCATAATAAATCTTAGATTGGAAGGATCGTACTACTTGTCCTCTGCAAAGGATGGGTAGTCATCCCCAAGGTCTAAGCAATAAAATTAATATTTTCCATTTACATCTAAAGTTTGGATTGGAAGGATCGTACTACCTGTCCCTATCAAGGATGGGTAGTCATCCCTAAGGTCCAAGAAGTAAAAAATAAATTTTTCCCATATCATATTTATATTGGATTGTAAGGATCATACTACTTGTCCTCTGCAAAGGATGGGTAGTCATCCCCAAGGTCCAAAGAAATGAAGATAAGTTTTGGATTGTGGGGTTAAGTATTCCCATGCATGGCAACATGTCTTGTCTAAAAAACAAGACCACTGATTGTTCTAAGGGTTAGAATAGCATGATCATTTATTTCATAATTGGTTAAATTATTTTGCTCAAAGTGAGGTAATGAATTCTAAATCATAATAGTAAGGATAGGGTTAACCTCCCATCTCGGTTAGGTTGGGAGTCTGATTCCCCAAAGTTCTGATTTCACGTTCACTTGCACATGGGTTCAAGATAGTAGGGACTCATAACCAACTTTGGGATATATAATAAAGCAATTCATATAGTTGATCCTAAGAGGGTTTGATAATCTTGAATTTTTGTGTATGATACTAGAAGAAAGACTATGTCTTTTATAAAAGCAAAATCGCTTAGCATATTTATTAGATTACACAAGTCATTCATAATCTCACATATGCATTCATGTAAAATTGACAATGGAATGTTGATCAATTTCAAATTATAGGGAATGAAAACACATTGCACACACCGAGCTAATACTTGATGATTCTGATGATTCATATATTTTTTATCTTTGGGCATTTGTTTATATTTCTTATGTGCTAATTCATGTTTTCGAGTTTATATATGTTTCCAGGTTGGGTTCTCACCAAATGCTCAGGAGCATTTGACAGCAGAGTCACCATTTGTTGTGGGTGATCCACAACACACCCCAAAATTGGGGACCCACCTTTTTTGCATGCTTTCAAAGAATATCTCAGTGACCCAGATGCTAAAAATCAAGAAAAAGGCAAAATTGCACAAGGATGAAAAGTGGTCGCGAAATCGCGACATGTTGCAAAATCGCGGCCGAAAATGAAAAGGTGTCGCGAAATCGTGACATGTTGCAAAATCATGGCCGAAATGAAAAAGTGTCACGAAATTGCGACAAGTTGCTCCGTCATTGCTAGAAAATGAAAAGTGTCACGAAATCACATGTCGCAAAATCACGGTCAAACCGGTCAAACGGGGCAGGAAGCAAAAAGTGTAGTGAAATTGCGACATGTCGCAAAATCACGGTCAACGCAGTCAACAGTAGTAGGTGGGAGGAACCGTCATGAAATCATGACGAGTTTGATTTTTGCGGCCCAGAGAGGAGAGAGAAAGACGAAACAAAAAAGTGTCACAAAATTGCAACATGTTGCTCCGTCACGATCGAAAGAGGAGAGATAAAGGCGAAATGAAAAAGTGTCGCAAAATCATGACAAGTTGCTTCGTCGCTGCCAAAAAATGAAAAGTGTCGTGAAATCGTGACATGTCGCAAAATCGCGAGCGAAAACGAGAAAGCGTAGCGAAATCGCGACATGTCACAAAATCGTGGTCAAACCGGTCAAACGAGGCAGGAAGCAGAAAGCGTAGCAAAATCGTGACATGTCACAAAATCATGGTCAATGCAGTCAATGGCAGCAGGTGGGCAGAACCATCATGAAATTGCGACGTGTTTGATTTTTGCGGCCCAAAGAGGAGAGAGAAAGATGAAGCAGAAAGGCGTAGCGATATCGTGACAAAAATCAGCAAAGGTGCATGAAGTGCAAAATGGTCGTGAAATCGCGACAAAATCGACAGGAAGGCATGAAGCACGAAAATGGTCATGAAATCACGACAAAAAGCAGCAAAGCAGTACGGAACAAAAAGACATCGTGAAATCGCGACAGAAAGCAGCGAAAGAGCATGAAGCGAGAAAACGTCACGAAATCATGACAGCATGCAGCAAAGGTGCCCGAAGTGAAAAAGTGTCACGATTTCGTGACAGGTTGCAGCAAAGGTGCCTGAAGTGGAAAAATGTCATGATTTCATGATAGGTTGTGGGCAAATGGTACGAAATGAGAAAAGTGTCACGATTTCGTGACATGTCACGATTTCATGACATGTCGCATTTTCGTTGGGCGTGATGGTAGAAAGGCTGTTGGCAGGAAAACGTCGTGATATCGCAACATGTCGTGATTTCGTGACATGTTGCATTTTTGCGACCAGGAAGGCGGACAAAGCTGCATGCTATTTTTGGTCATGATTTACAGGGAGCCATTATGAAAGATGCAGAAAGTGCAAAACACGTGGCGTACAAGCTGCAGAAGCGTTATAGAGAAGATCAAACGTCTCAATGTCGAGCATAAAGCCAAAACACACGCAGTCAAATAAATATGAAACAAATTGATCTGGAAGATTAAGCAAAGCGTCACAGGTCAAAACAGAGAGCATTGCTAGAAAGTATAAATGCAAAAGCACAGATTGACACAGGGGTGGGAAACTGCTAGAGCAGAGTTGCAGTGCTAGAGGCCAGAGGGTCATTCTGGGCCTGCTTTGGGGCTGTTTTCCTTCCTTTTTCTGGTTTTGGGAAAACCAGATGTTCTGCTATTATAATAGGATTTATCTTTAATGCAGGAGTGTTCAAAAATTTGCATCTTGTTGGCAAGAAAGAAGGAGTTGTTTTCTGCATGCATGTTTTAATGTTTATCTTTCCCTTTTTTAGATTTCTAGGCTTATAGGTGAAGTTGAATGCAAGTTCTCTTGGTTTCTTCATGCGAATGTCTAAATCTAGAAAATCACAGTAAAACCCCAGAGACCAACACCTAACTTATTTGGATTGTGCGTGTTTTGTAGGTTCAATAGGTTAGGTTGTATGCAGAAAACCTCATTGTCTTTGGTTTTGCCAAGACGGGATAACATCAAACTGAATGCAATTTTAAATTTCTTTTCTTTTGCATTTTATTTTTCTTTTTGCTGCATTTTATTTTCAGAAGTTCCAATTTTATTTACAGGCATTAAAATAAAAAAAAATTAAAAAACTCCAAAATCCATAAATAATTCCTTCATGCTATTGCATTTCATCAATTTACATTTTGAAGTTACAGCATGGTCATATAAGGATCAGATCATGTTTGTTTTATAAGGGTTCAATGAACAATCATTAATTTCACAGTAAAATAAACCACAGTGCCCCTTGTTTTTAGTTACTTGCAACCACTAAGGTGTTCCAAGCATTTTAATTAAATATCTTTATTTGAGATTATTAATACACAGATGCAGAATGCTAACATAACAGGAACCTTGGAGAAATTACATGTTTAATTTCTTTGCAAGCAGAGGATTTCGAACCCAAATCCTATCAAAGAGTATGTTTTCACAATCGGGTGAAAATACCACTCAACAGGTTCATCAACCTTAATTTTGATGGTACTTCAATAGAAAACTCTAGGAATACTAGCATCTTTTTCATAATATTGAATACAACATTATCATTACTTGCTTTGAATCATATGGAACTTTGAGGATGTTAGGGCACTCCTTGCATGAATACATATTACTATTGAAAGAGATGAATATGTATTTTAATTGAGGGTATTCATAGGTTATTATTAATATTGTAAAGGAAATGGATCTAGAGATTGGAGCAATGATAAAATTATTTTTTATGTCTACCAATTATTATGGAGGTACTTCCTTGAAAATGTAAATTTTGAAAGAGAAAGTGGAATATAGTGAGTCTCAGATACCATAGTGGTAAGTCTTTGGATTTTAATTTAGGATACACAAGTTCAAACCCCAATACAATGGGCCCAAGACCCCTCATAAAAATCATATTTTCAATTCATCATTTTAGTCCTCTAAGGGATACCATAGTGGTAAGTCTTTGGATTTTCATTCAGGATATCCAAGTTCAAACCCCGATATGAGGGGACTAGGACCCCTTATAAACATTCATGCTTTTAACTATTATAATTCCCTTTAGGGATACCATAGTGGTATATCTTTGGGTTTTCATTCAAGAAATCCAAGGTCAAACCTTGAGGGGACCCGAAACCCTCATAAAAACACATATTTTCTAATTTTAAACCTTGAGGGGACAAGGAACCCTCATAAAAATCCATATTTTAAACTTATATAGCCTAAGGGATAACGTATGAGTAAGTCATTGGGTTTTCATTCAGGAGACCTAAGTTCAAACCTCAGTACCCTCATAAAAACATATATTTTTTACTCAAAATTTTAGTGAATGAGGCCTTAGTGTAATATTTGGGATATATAGATGATGTAGCCCATACGAAGGTTCAAATATCAATGCACCAAATATGCTATATAGGTCAATATGACTAACTTGATGTAAAGGAAAAATGACAACCCTTTCAAAACCCTACTTAAAAAAAGTGTTATATAGTGGCAAATATATTTGATAGAAATACAAGCTATAAAACATGTTGACATAATAAATATAAATATTAATATTTTAATGAGAATATCCCAATAAAAGCCACTTATAGTGTATTAATTCAAATATATATGTACTTACACAAGTATAACACACAAACACTACATTGTAATCTACCTATGCTTATGATATCACTTTCAAGATTACTAATTGGAATAACCTCTATAGTTGACAAAGATTCCATGATATTGTCTTTGGATATTATCTGAGAAGACATTTAGTTTCTTGCTTTGTAAATAGGATAGATATTTTTTATTATATATAAGGGTGGAAGAAGGGGTTTTGAAAGGATCTCCAAACCTATTACAATATAGAAACCAAAAATACTAAGAAGTCACACATTCAAAACAAGCATACATAGGACAACCTATAAAACTAAACAAGCTAAAGTACAATAGTCAACAAAGAGAAGTAGTCTACCAAGACCATACAAAATCTAAGCCCAAGAGAATAAAACAACCATAAGCACCTAGAGAGAGACCTCAAACACACCATATCAGACTCACCTACTAGCCATAGAGTCCACTCTAATTTTGATATCTTCTAGCTATGAGACATACTCCTCAAAATTATGGGCTAAAATCTGGCTCAATCTTAACCTAGATTCCAACATGTCTTTAAAGATTAGTTTCAAAGGATAGATTTTGATAGTAAAGGATATTGGTGGGTTAGCCTTTTAAAATTATATTCTTATGAGTTTTGTAACACATATAAGATTGCAAATTATTTAAAGAACAATTAAAGAGCTAGACAAAAATATTATTTTAAATGCATATAACATTTGTAGATATGGAAAATGTTACAAGGAAATGAATACTACCTATGGGATCGACAACATAAAATTTCATATCAAAGTTTTTATAATTAACTAAAATGCATATTAGTTGGTTTTATTAATAAATGGAATCAAGCAATTTTTTTTGTCTGATGCTTGGTTGAATTCTTATCCTCTTGTTTTTAATTCAAAATGACAACCATTGGTTGGGGACTCTTTGCCTTGTATAGGTGCAAAAGTAAATATTTATATTGATAAGATCAATAATCTAGGATTTTAAATTTTTATTAGGAATTTTATTAAAATAGGGAATCTCACAGAAGCAATGAAAGATATCTCTAAAATATGCTCCAAGAGTTCTATTTATCCATTTTCATGATGGATAAGCTAGTTTGATATATATCAAAAGATAGTAGATATTTAATCAAGTTATAATATTAAGCTTTAAAACATTAGGATATTTTTTATACTATTTTCCTTGGAATAATATTTGTAACTTAAACTCCCCTTAAGGCCTTGTCATTCCATTGGTTAATAGTTCTATAAAAAAAAAGTTATTAATGACAATTTTTATAAAATATGATATCATGAACCTTTTAGGTATGCTTTGTGTAAGTAAGAGGTAGAAACATTACATAATCTAATTTTTTTTAGTTTCTATTTGCTTTTATTACTTGGTTTATTTTTATGAGATTATGAGAATATGTTAGGTTATTTTATCAATATAGTTGATAAACTTTTGAATCAATTGTTTTAAAGCTAAATTTTCTCTCTTGTTGAGTGTTTCTAGGCATAATGCTCATTATGGGAAGTTCAAGGTGTTGAAAAGATATTCTATCATCCTCATTACATTATTTGAATATACATGCAAGGGTGATCTATAATTAAGGTATATGCATCAATCCATGGTAAAATGGAATTGTCCAAAATTTGGGTTTGTCGAGCTTTAATTTTGATGGTACTTTAAGAGAAAAGCCAAATGAAAGTAAATATTTATAATACTAAAAGTAAATTTTCTCAATTGCTTTGAATCAAATAGGACTTTAAGGATGCTACATCACTTCTTGCATTAATCAATATTAATATTTTTTAATTGGTTGTATGGAATGGAAGCATGCCCCACCCACACCACATCATGGTGACGTGGTGGTATTACAACTACTTGCATTATGTATGTATCACCTGGAAAGATTCAAATGAGGGTCCTCTTGAAAGTTTAAGAATATAACCAATAGAACTATGTATTACAACTACTGGTTTTTACCTCCAATTCTTCTGGGATATGGTTCAAACTATTCTTAGGTATGTTGTCATCGAATTTGGTGATCTAATTCACTGAAATGGATGGGTTTTGAAATAGATTTGTGTATTTGAGATCACTTGGAAACCTCCTTAAATTGATGGATATTTCAAGGAAAAGCACACAATGAAAGAGGAATTGAATCTTGGCAGCACTTCATGGTGAAATATTGCCAAAGACTTCTCTTTAATTGGGTGGATTGGCTTAACTTTATAACTCAAGAGAGAACTAGGTTAAATGGGTAAGTTTGGCCATGCGATGCAAGTGTTTCCATTTATCAAAACCTTGCCATGCATGGATGGGAGAAACCTCCAATTTGGGCCTCCAATTTGGAGGTTTGTGATTGAATTGATGCACCTTAAATCTATCATAAATCAATGGGTGGGATAAATGGTAGAATTTTATTACCATTTATCCTACCCTTGAATTTTTAAGATTCTAGGGGCTTGGTCATCTCCCCCAAGGGTGGTTGTTGGTGGCACCCATACCCAAGGGTGGTTGTTGGTGGTCGCCCCAAGGTGGGATGACCATGAACTTGGTGGCCATCCCGGGGTGGGGCATCCATGGTTGCATGACCTAAAACTTCCCAAAAGTGGTGTATAACTTCCTAAAAGTTGTAAGGACCACTATTTAACCCTTGAGGGTTTCCCAAGAAGGCCATATGATGATGATAAGAGAGCATCTTGGCAGTCTAATCAGATTAACGTGATTTTAGTGATTTGTGTGAAACATAGCGTAGAGAAAAAATAAATGACTAAACTATTAACTAATTAATGTTATTTAGTAACCTAACCAACTTTAGATGCCCTCATCATGGAAGAAGCATACATTATTGGAATTCTTGCTTTTAACATATTTGAAGAATTTGATTTTGGTAAACCTTTTGTTAGTTTAAAAATACCACACTAAAGATAGTGAATATTTTGAATCCTGAACCAGTTTTCAATTTTTTTGGAGAGAAAAAGAAAATACTTAGGCATGAAGAGTGTCATGATGTCATGACATGTTGGAGATTCATGAGCTTAGAGGAGAAAAGAGAGCCAAGGCATCATAATATCATGATTTCATGACATGATAGAGTTTCATGGGATCAAAGGAGAAAAGAGAGCCAAGGTGCCAGAATGTCATGATTTCACGACATGACAGAGTTTCACGGCCTCGAAGGAGAAAAGAGAGCCAAGGCGTTAGAATGTCATGATTTCGTGACATGACAAAATTTTGTGGTTTCAAAGGAGAAAAGAGAGCCAAGGTGCTAGAATATCATGATGTTGCAATATCTTAGAGTTTCATTGAGTAAATGAATGTAAATAGAAACAAGTGAATGCACTTTTAAAAGGACGTGTCTTGGTGATTAGTGGAATATGGTGATTGAAGCATCAAATATTAATCTATTTTCGTTAGCGATTTGATTCCCTCCTATACCAATAGAATCCATGTAGAAACATACTGGTACATTTTTAGTAACAAATTTATTGTAACTGATTGTAGATTGTAGAATTTATTAGTTGTCAAAATATGCTTACAATAGAGTATATATAATAGGGAGTGCACCCAGAATAAGGGTTGGCTCTTAGAAATTTATAGTACTGGATGTATGTACTCTGGGTTTAAGCAATAATATATGCTTCTATTGGCTTCTAGTTCATTGATCACAAATGTATGTATAAATGTTTGATGCTTCTATTTATATTACTGAATTATTCATTGAATTTGTTTTATTATTTGGACTCATTCACGTTATAAAAAATATTGTTGGAGTTAATGATCTTATGCATGCATGTGTTATATTAATATCTAAATCACATTAAGGAACCATGATTTCTGTATGAAGGTATATAAAGTTCTTAGACTATGATTTATATGTATTTTTTATTGTTGTTTAACCTACACCCCGATAAAAGTTCTAGTAGTAGCTATATTTTCCTTTCTTTCAATAAAATTCCATCTTCCTTTTCCTTATAAAAACCACTAAGGAAATAGCCTTATCTGGAGATTATATGGAATCCCTCTGAGCTTAGTCTATCTACTCAATGTTGTCAAGGTCATGGGTGCAATTACAACCATAGGTCGATTTTGCACCAACAAATTTTAGCACACCTTGTGGGACCAAAATCCCATAACATTTTACATTTCAAAGGTTCGATGTTTGTCTTTGTTCTATTTAGATCCAAATCAACCACCTGGTGACTCCGTTCAAAGGTATAGACCCAAGAAATACCTTATATATTTGTCTAGTTAAATATTGCAAACATCCATATTTATGATAACTAGATCCAAAGCAAAAAACTTTGAAGAGCCCATTGAGTTCTTTGAGTTACACCTTGGTAGCCTTAGGGTTCATCCAATTTTTTTTGCTAGATCAAATCCACCTGCTACCAATATCACCACCCTCATACCTACTATTTTACCAAGCACCATTATCAATGTATCTTCAAGTGCGACTGGCAGTAGTTCTAAGACACAAGAAAGCACAATAGCTATAATGGTTGTACCCCCTCCAACTTACCTCACATGGAATCGCATGGGTCCTTTGAACTTGACAGATCAAAATCTAATCCCTAATGTGGCTTTAAATATGTTTCCCTCATATTATGGTACAATTAAGACAACTTATGAGCATTATCTAGATGTTTCTTCTTTGGAATCCATATACAACATCACGTAGGAATATGTAATGATCATATTGTTGGTCATTTTCCTAAAAGAAAAAATGCTCTACTGGTACAGAGCACTTCCTATTCAAACTATTACTAGTTGGGCTGAACTCATTAGCAAGTTGGTAGATGAATTTAACCAACATGCAGATCCTTTCTCCTTGGTCATTCAGTTCACTATCATTCAGAAGCATCCTTAGGAGGAGATAGTAGATTTTAACATCAGATTCAATTGTACTTGAGAACAAGTCGTATACTATTATTTAAGGGATTTTGATTCTAATATCAGTATGATTATAAGGTAATCGTGAGTACTCACTTTCCCTAATATCTTTCAAGAGGCATCCAAAGTAGATAAGGACCTCATTGCTATTGGAAGGTTTCCACCAAAAGTCATAATGGCATTTTTTTTAGATATTCCCCAAGATTCTAGTGCTAGCTCTTCAAGTTCTTCTCATTATCCTAGCATAGAGCTTCCAAAATAGAGTGGGAAACCATCTATTCCAGTGATACAAATACCTTAAAATTTCCCAACACTACCCCCAAGTCCTGTGGTTCCTTTTCTACCTACACCACCTACTCAGTCAGCTCATGAACCTCTATTGGCAATTTTGGGTACATTGGGTACATTGCCTTTGCTCAAGTGTTGATGTTGTCATTGATGTCAAGAAGCGGAAGGGTTTTTTGTGAAAACCAAGGCAGACAAAATAAAAGGTTTTATTTAAAACCATTGACAACAGATTTGAAATGGGTTTTTCTTAAAACCCAAGTTGGCTCTTCGTTTCGTTGAAAAAGGTGCCCCGATGATGAAGATATTTAATTTTAAATATTTAGTTTAAATTTTATTTTTAAAATTTAAATTAATATTTTAAAATTAAAATTAAAGTATTTGCCGACGTGTTTGATAATGCATCGAAGTACATATAAAATGTGGCAATGGAATTCATTTTAGAGTGGATGTTCTCGATATGAATCCTTGTGCAATTTCGATTTAGTCGGAGCCCATGCGCTAACGAAGAATGATGCTCGAAAGCAGCGCCAAAGAGGAGGGCTCACGGTGAAGATTCAAATGATGCTCGGTCAATATTAAAATGGGTGCACGAAGATCAAGCTCTTAGTAATGAAAGTGCAGCATTTGATATTAGAGACACGCCTTGCGAACTGGTTCGGTTGAGTTCTCATTCTTCGAGTGGCGAAGATCAATAGTGCTCAATCTATCGGATCATCGAATACCTTCGGCGTGCGCACCGTGTGAAAAGGTGAAACTTGAAGCATCGAAGGGATATCTTTGTGAAAGAAGCGATTCTAATATCTTTGATGTGCACACCCTGTGGAGGAGGCAGAACTTAAGGCAGCGAAGGGATATATTTGTGAAGCAAGCAATTTGAACATCTTCGACGTGCGCACCAGAGACGTCACAGCGGCAAAAAGGAATATGGTGGTAAGATTATTGATGTTGTAATGTTTTGATTTTCTTTGAGTGTCCTCGATAGGAAAGGAGAGATAGAACACAGACAGTTCTTCATCGAAGGAGCACGAGAGCATTCAAGATACAACAAGGACGCGCGTAACTGTAGACGACAGAGAGAAGAGTTTGAGGCAGACTCTCGACGAAGTTTAGGCAAGATCACATCGCAGAAGGGCGTGGAGCAGCGAAGTATGGAGAACACAACATTATCGGTTGTGTATGGTTAGACGAAAAATAGGATCAGTAGTAAACTGGTTATTAAATTGGATTCAACAGTGGAGCTAGCAATGCACGTCTTCGCGGAAGGGTGTTTCTGGTAATGCAACAGAAAGACAAATTAACGACGTGAGAGTAACGGATTAAATATCCCATCTAGTTCTTTTGCTCTATTCATTGCAGTAGACTGGTTGGTTTTTGCCCTCGTGTCGGTGGAAGTAAAGTAAAAGGAGCAAGTGCTCCTTGGTTAACGTGAGTAGCGTGGTCCACATGGTTGAGGCCCTAGTGCTAGGGCTTGCACGACTTGAGAGGTCGTGGGTTCGAGTATTGACGAAGGCTTAAAATGCTACTAAGGTATGCCCCTCATTTTTATTTAATGATGATAATACTTTGTTGTTTGAACTATTAGAATTTTGGGAGTTATAAGGTTATGTAATATTGTGATTTATTTTACTTTTATGGTATAAGTGGTTTTGGGAGTTATAAGGTTAATGCAATGTTGTGATTTATTTTATTTTATGGTACAAGTGGTTTTAGGAGAGATAAGGAAGTTGTGCAATTAAAAACCTTGATGATGATTATTGAAAAGTGGAGTAATGTTGATTATGTTGTGATCTACTAACCCTTGTGAAGATTGGCAAAAGAATTTTGTGTTTGTGGCAGATTTTCAAAGGGGCTTCTTCACTACAATAAGGTATGGGCACATTCTTCTTATGAGTATGATTGGTGTATGTTTTCCTGAAATAAGATTGGAGTGAAAAGGTTTTCAACAAGGTTTCCTTTGGTTGAGAAAAGATATTGGTTTTGGAAAGAACATGAGTATCATTGTTATATGAGATATTGCATGGTTGGCAATTGTTGGGTTGTGTTTCATGTTCTTGAGAAAAGCATACTACATCTATCTTATTCTTTTGAGATTTGAAATTGAGTTGAGATTGAGATTGGGAGTTAAGTATAGAACATATTGAGTCTCTAACAATTCTCTTTATGCTTCTATGAGGTGGATGAATCACATTGGGTCTCTAACCATTCTCTTTGTGGGTTCATGCCAAGCAAGTGTTTTTGATGAACTTGTGAGCAGGTTTTGGACAGGTTCCATTGGGGACTTGTGAGCAGGTTTTGGACAGGTTCCATTGGGGACTTGTGAGCAGATTGTGGACAGGTTTTGTTGAGGACTTGTGAAGCTGAGGTTGATAGTTCTATCAGAGAACTTGAGGACAGAGGTGTATTGGTTCTATGAGAAGAACCTGAGGACAGATTTGTGCCAGACCGAAGGACTGTGTTTGGTGCTGATCAAAGACAGAGGACGAGGACATTTGTGCTAAACCGAAGGACTGTGTTTAGTGCAAATTTGAGGACCAGCTTTGAGGTGATAGAGTTGAGGACAGAGGTCTCCAGCTAGAGCAGGGAAGACAGGTGTCTTATGTGGATAGAGTTCCATTTGCTAAGGGCAGCGGAGGTAGAGGTCTTCTAGAGGATCACCAGCCAGAGCAGAGGTAGGGGAAGGTATCTCCTTTGAGCAGAGGCTCATAAATTCAGATTGGGGGAAGGTTTCTCCTTTGAGCCGAGGCTCATAAACATTGTAATTGGGAAGGTTTCCCAAAGAACTTTGAGATAACTTTTAGAGAAAAGTTTTGTGGATGAACCATGTAAATTGTTGTGTCACTTTGTGGATGGTTTTGTGCATTGCTTTGATATTGCTTTGGATATATTGCTTTACTATTTTGAAGTATAAAGGAAAAAGTAAAAAGAGGTCTTATACTGTTCACCCCCCTCTCAGTATAAGCTTGTGTTCTTCAATTGGTATCAGAGCCGGTTCCTTCGAAAAGTTTAACAGCTTGAAGGAAAAGCTAGTAAAGAACACAATGGATCATTCAAGTGGCAATGCAAGCACCTATTCTTGATGGATCAGATTTTGGTCTTTGGAGTGCAAGGATGAAGGTTCATCTAATGGCACTTGGGAATGAGGTTTGGGAAGTGATTGAAGATGAGTACACTATTCCTGAACATGGTCCTAATACTAAAGAAGAAAGGCTCCTACATCACAGCAATTCAAAAGCAATGAATGCAATCCTGAAAGGCTTACAAAAGCGAGATCTCACCAAAGTGATTCACCGCAAGACAACTAGTGAAATGTGGAATCGGTTGAAGGTGGTTCATACAGGTGATACAAATGTCAGAAAGGCCAAGTTGAGACACTTCAAAGGTATGTTTGAACAACTCAAAATGAATGATGATGAAAATATTAGTGACTACATGCTTCGTATGGATGAAGTTGTTAACTCCATGAAAGACTTAGGTTTTGAGCTTGCTGAAAATGATGTTTGTGATAAGATTTTAAGATCTCTTCCTAATAGATTTAGTGAAAATATTTCTGCTATTGAGGAAGCTAAAGATTTGGATGAGTTAAAAAAATATGAGCTCCATAGTATACTTGCAGCATTTGAGTTAAGAACTCAAGTGAAGGTTGATGTCAAGAAGGAGGTAGCTTTCAAGACTACCAAGAATTCCAAAGGTAAACAACTTCAAGAGAGTGATGAGTCTTCTGGTGATGAAGAGGCATATTACAGCAAGAAAGGCAAGTTCTTTAGAAAGCACAAAAATATGAAAAACGTGAGATGTTTCAATTGTGGAAAGTTTGGTCATTATGCTACTAACTGCATCTTGTTGCCAAGGATGAAAGTGATGAAGTTAAACAGGATTGTAAGAGCAAGGATTCCGAAAGGCATAGGCATCAAAGGAAGAACAAAGATGAGCACAACAATAAAGGAAAGAGGTATTCTCACAAGCACAAGAAGAGCTTCTACCTAGACAAAGCAAGTAAGTGTTCTAGCAGTGATAGTGAAAGTTCTTCAAGTGATAATGAAAATGAGATGTTGTTCATATCAGAAAAAGAGGAAGAACCGAAACATAGATTCATTATCATGAAATGTCTTAGATGTGGAAATTTTGGTCACCTTGAGGATGATTGCACAAATAATGAATTGGTTGTTAGTATGTATGAGGATGCTTTAGAAAATGATAAGGAAGATGCATGTATGGTTTTTGAAAAGGGTAGCACCTCTAGTGATAAGAAATCTGAAAAAGGCCTTGATAATTCAAAGTGCAATCAAATAAAGGATCTTGAATGTGAACTTACAAATGCTCTTAGTGTTTTGAAAAAGGAAAGAAAGAAGAATGCTAGACTCAAGGATAAGTTAGATGAATGTTGTATGGAGAGAGATGAACTTATAGAAAGTCTTGATGTCTCTATGGCTAATGCACAAGAACTCAAGAATGAGTTAGAATCTAAGGTGCTTGAGTATAGTGAATTAGAACAGAAAATGGCTTCTTTGAAAGAGGAAAATAAAAAGTACAAGGATAAGCTGTACAGGTTTCAAGAAAGCTCCAAAAAGGTTAAGTCTCTCATCCAAAGTCAAAGAAATCCAATAGATAAAACAGGTCTTGGTTTTGTTAAGCCTCACAAGAAACAAGTTGGAGAGTCTAGTAAGAGATTCCAAAAGGAAGAGAGTTCTAATGAGGAAAATATTTCAGATCATGAGTCCTTGAATGATAGATGCATAGAAACAGAAAACAGATTTTGGAATGAGAAGAAGGAGAAGTTTTCAGGACTCGAGAAGTCAAATAAAGGAAAGTTTCAAGGCAAATGTTTTTGCTTGTCACAGGTTTGGTCACATGGCTGTACATTGCATGGCTCGGGTGAAGAAGGTAAATAACGAGTTTCAGAAGTGGTGATTTCTTTTATGGGTATTGCTACTCTTGCAATCGGTTTGGGCACAAGGCGAGTTCATTGCAAGGCAAACAATAGGAACAGAGTTTAGTCGGAACAAGTGGATTCAAAGAACAGGTATGCCTCAAAGAAATAACATTGTTACTTGTTACAAGTGCAACAATGAAGGTCACATAGCTAGACAATGTAGAGCTGAAATTCTAGAATACAGGAACAGGAACAGTGGCATGATCAGGTCCAAGGATCAGAACAATGACAGGAACAGGAATATGGACAGAGAGTTCAAGAGAAGGCCCGACAAGGAAGTTATAGACGCTGATGATGATCAGTGCCTAATGGGAGTTTTACTCCCACCCCAAAATTAATCACCTCAATAGGAGGTGGGGGAGGGACTAAGCTAAGAAGGCTCATTCTTAGTTCCGAGCCCCAAAGGTGGCCCTTTGCCATTGATGACAAAGGGGGAGAGATATGAGTAAGGGGGAGAGCTTCAAGTGAAGAGGAAAGCTTCAAGTCAGGGGGAGCAAAACTTCAAAGGTAGATTCTCAGTTGTGGGTTTCAGTTTTGGCTCTTGAAGATGTGTTTTTAGTAAAGTTTTGCCATCAATGACAAAGGGGGAGATTGTTGGCAATTTTGGGTACATTGGGTACATTGCCTTTGCTCAAGTGTTGATGTTGTCATTGATGTCAAGAAGCAGAAGGGTTTTTTGTGAAAACCAAGGCAGACAAAATAAAAGGTTTTATTTAAAACCATTGACAACAGATTTGAAATGGGTTTTTCTTAAAACCCAAGTTGGCTCTTCGTTTCGTTGAAAAAGGTGCCCCGGTGATGAAGATATTTAATTTTAAATATTTAGTTTAAATTTTATTTTTAAAATTTAAATTAATATTTTAAAATTAAAATTAAAGTATTTGCCGACGTGTTTGATAATGCATCGAAGTACATATAAAATGTGGCAATGGAATTCATTTTAGAGTGGATGTTCTCGATATGAATCCTTGTGCAATTTCGATTTAGTCGGAGCCCCTGCGCTAACGAAGAATGATGCTCGAAAGCAGCGCCAAAGAGGAGGGCTCGCGGTGAAGATTCAAATGATGCTCGGTCAATATTAAAATGGGTGCACGAAGATCAAGCTCTTAGTAATGAAAGTGCAGCATTTGATATTAGAGACACGCCTTGCGAACTGGTTCGGTTGAGTTCTCATTCTTCGAGTGGCGAAGATCAATAGTGCTCAATCTATCGGATCATCGAATACCTTCGGCGTGCGCACCATGTGAAAAGGCGAAACTTGAAGCATCGAAGGGATATCTTTGTGAAAGAAGCGATTCTAATATCTTTGATGTGCACACCCTGTGGAGGAGGCAGAACTTAAGGCAGCGAAGGGATATATTTGTGAAGCAAGCAATTTGAACATCTTCGACGTGCGCACCAGAGACGTCACAGCGGCAAAAAGGAATATGGTGGTAAGATTATTGATGTTGTAATGTTTTGATTTTCTTTGAGTGTCCTCGATAGGAAAGGAGAGATAGAATGTAGATAGTTCTTCATCGAAGGAGCACGAGAGCATTCAAGATACAGCAAGGACGCGCGTAGCAGTAGACGACAGAGAGAAGAGTTTGAGGCAGACTCTCGATGAAGTTTAGGCAAGATCACATCGTAGAAGGGCATGGAGCAGCGAAGTATGGAGAACACAACATTATCGGCTGTGTATGGTTAGACAAAAAACCGGATCAGCAGTAAACTGGTTATTAAATTGGATTCAACAGTGGAGCTAGCAATGCACGTCTTCGTGGAAGGGTGTTTTCGGTAATGCAACAGAAAGACAAATTAACGACGTGAGAGTAACGGATTAAATATCCCATCTAGTTCTTTTGCTCTATTCGTTGCAGTAGACTGGTTGGTTTTTGCCCTCGTGTCGGTGGAAGTAAAGTAAAAGGAGCAAGTGCTCCTTGGTTAACGTGAGTAGCGTGGTCCACATGGTTGAGGCCCTAGTGCTAGGGCTTGCACGACTTGAGAGGTCGTGGGTTCGAGTATTGACGAAGGCTTAAAATGCTACTAAGGTATGCCCCTCATTTTTATTTAATGATGATAATACTTTGTTGTTTGAACTATTAGAATTTTGGGAGTTATAAGGTTATGTAATATTGTGATTTATTTTACTTTTATGGTATAAGTGGTTTTGGGAGTTATAAGGTTAATGCAATGTTGTGATTTATTTTATTTTATGGTACAAGTGGTTTTAGGAGAGATAAGGAAGTTGTGCAATTAAAAACCTTGATGATGATTATTGAAAAGTGGAGTAATGTTGATTATGTTGTGATCTACTAACCCTTGTGAAGATTGGCAAAAGAATTTTGTGTTTGTGGCAGATTTTCAAAGGGGCTTCTTCACTACAATAAGGTATGGGCACATTCTTCTTATGAGTATGATTGGTGTATGTTTTCCTGAAATAAGATTGGAGTGAAAAGGTTTTCAACAAGGTTTCCTTTGGTTGAGAAAAGATATTGGTTTTGGAAAGAACATGAGTATCATTGTTATATGAGATATTGCATGGTTGGCAATTGTTGGGTTGTGTTTCATGTTCTTGAGAAAAGCATACTACATCTATCTTATTCTTTTGAGATTTGAAATTGAGTTGAGATTGAGATTGGGAGTTAAGTATAGAACATATTGAGTCTCTAACAATTCTCTTTATGCTTCTATGAGGTGGATGAATCACATTGGGTCTCTAACCATTCTCTTTGTGGGTTCATGCCAAGCAAGTGTTTTTGATGAACTTGTGAGCAGGTTTTGGACAGGTTCCATTGGGGACTTGTGAGCAGATTGTGGACAGGTTTTGTTGAGGACTTGTGAAGCTGAGGTTGATAGTTCTATCAGAGAACTTGAGGACAGAGGTGTATTGGTTCTATGAGAAGAACCTGAGGACAGATTTGTGCCGGACCGAAGGATCTGTGTTTGGTGCTGATCAAAGACAGAGGACGAGGACATTTGTGCTAAACCGAAGGACTGTGTTTAGTGCAAATTCGAGGACCAGCTTTGAGGTGATAGAGTTGAGGACAGAGGTCTCCAGCTAGAGCAGGGAAGACAGGTGTCTTCTGTGGATAGAGTTCCATTTGCTAAGGGCAGCGGAGGCAGAGGTCTTCTAGAGGATCACCGACGAGAGCGAGAGGTAGGGGAAGGTATCTCCTTTGAGCAGAGGCTCATAAATTCAGATTGGGGGAAGGTTTCTCCTTTGAGCCGAGGCTCATAAACATTGTAATTGGGAAGGTTTCCCAAAGAACTTTGAGATAACTTTTAGAGAAAAGTTTTGTGGATGAACCATGTAAATTGTTGTGTCACTTTGTGGATGGTTTTGTGCATTGCTTTGA
Source organism: Wollemia nobilis (assembly GCA_028583015.1). Lineage (NCBI taxonomy): Eukaryota > Viridiplantae > Streptophyta > Pinopsida > Araucariales > Araucariaceae > Wollemia > Wollemia nobilis. Next base: position 159,381 of record JAQPPZ010003406.1, read on the forward strand.
TATTGCTTTGGATATATTGCTTTACTATTTTGAAGTATAAAGGAAAAAGTAAAAAGAGGTCTTATACTGTTCACCCCCCCTCTCAGTATAAGCTTGTGTTCTTCAACCTCAGCTTGTTGTCTTACTTGTCATGCAATCAATAATGAATAATTTGACTAACAAGATCACATCGATGAAAATAAAGGAAGTTGAAAGAATTTTTCAACCAAGAATATTTCCATAAGTGATGAGAAACTAAGACTTTTCAAGTAACAAGGATTAGAAAATATTGAGTGTGGTTTATGCAAACAATGATGAAGAATCTATGACTCCTACAAATTTTGACTACTGGTGTTCTATGTGTAATGACCCGCATGGGAAAATTTCATGTATGATTCATCAAAACTATGTACAAAAAATAGCTATTGAAAATGCAGAGAAAATATTGAAGGGACATGTGAACATGATCAGAGAAGTAAACCACAATTTCATGATGCCTTCAATAGAACAAGTTGTTGTTCTGACAAGATCAGGTAAGAAACCTCTGCAAGTAGATCCCTAGGAACTCCAACCTTTGAGTTTTCCCTTGGTCACTAAGTCTATACCTAAAAATAATACCCCCTATGAAAAGAAGCCTCAAGTCCTTCCCCAAAACACTAGATCAAAAGTATGTAAAGAATCTATCCCAAAAAAGGAGGTTGAAACTCAAGAGCAGGCTAAGGAGAAGTTGAGATTTCTTTCTCTAAATAAGAGATAGAGAATGAAAGCAACTCAAGGATACAAAAACAAATATGATGTTTTTTTCTAAATAAAGAGAGAATAATACTGATTCAACTTCCTTCAATACAGTACAAGAGATGAAGAATACCCCTTCGAAAGCATGTATGTGTGATTCCCTATAGTTTCTTGGCCAAATTGACTTGTTGTAGTAATATTTAAGGTTAATAAAAAGCAAAGGTAGGAATCCCTTTAATCAAATGCAATTCAGGCAAATCTGACATCTACTACTAGAAAAAATATGACATCCTATTTTTATATATCCCTTCAAATGGAAGGATGGGTTGTACATAATTGCATGATTAATTCATGTACTACTACCATAGTAATACCAAAAGCAATGTGTGACATCATGGGTATGGCATACACTAGGAGTAGCCTAGGAGTTCTGTAGTTGGATGGTACTCCAATAAAAAATGTAGGGATAATCAAATATATCCCTATAAACCTTCATAGAATACCTTAAATTGTAATTATACAAGAAGTGGTAGTAGTAGATTTAGAACCATAATTTAGCACGTGTTTATCGAGAGAATTCATGGCTAAGATAGGAGGATATCTATATTTATACTATTTACATTTGGAAATACCTTTAAAAGGTAGAATAGGTAGGTATTGTAAATATGATGACAGAGAAACTATAAGACCTTGATCTAATGGAAGAGACATTGTATGAACTTCAAACAGAAGACCAATTATCTCTAAAAAACTTCAACACTATGGTAGAAACCGAGATGGAAAATTAGACTATTATAAATCCAAAAAAAATGCCAAGTGACTCCTGCTCCTAGAGAAGATAAGCTTATTAATCATCTCTAGGAACTTTTTTTTGATGGTGCTATATGCAAGAACAAAGTCGATGCCGACATAGTTCTAATTTATCCCACATATAAAGAAAGGGTTTTCTCTTAAATATTGACTTGGAGTTGTACGAACAATGCAATTGAGTACGAAGTGCTTTTTTTGGGTCTAATAAAATATGAAAAGCTAGGTGTCAAACAGTTACAGATATATGGATATTCGTACCTCATTGTGAATCAAGTCACAAAAAAATATATAAGTAAACAACATTATCTCAAAGCATATAGGAATAAGGTGTGGGACCTCTTGGAAACCTTTGAAGATTTAAACATTAAAGTGATTCCTAGAGAGTAAAATACCCATGATGATCTGTTAGCATCTATAGGAGTAAATTTTTGCCCCATAAGCAATGTCATATAGAAGTCCAAAACACTAAGGCTCATATACAGACCCTTTGTACTAGATAAAAATATTTTTTGGCAAGTATTTGAAAGTGATGAGCATATATTAGATTTCTTAACCTATAAAATGAATTGCTTAGGCAGCAAAATTCTAGAAGGAAAAGAATAAGAAGGCCTAATCCAATTAAATAATAACCATATTCCAAAGGGGTATATTACTCTTGAAAGCCCTTTTGATAATAATGAAAGAGGAATAGGTCACAAAATAAAGGTTTATAAATTCTAGTACAAGGAAGTTCAACTAGATTCGGTAAAAATGATCAAATTTGGGGTTATCTGTATAGAATAAGAGTTAAACCAGATCAAGGAATTATGCAAGACATTCCAAGAAATTATTTCTTGGGTGTATAGCGATCTAAAAGTATACATAAAAGAAACCATACATCACACCATTGAGTTGGAAGAAGATGCAAAGCCCTTCAGGAAAAAGTAAAGATGTGTAAACCCAAATATAGTAGCATTAATGAAATAGGATTTGTTAAAGCTCCTTGAAGCCAAGATAGTATACCCTATTAAAAACTCTACCTGGGTAGCTAATCTAGTCCTGCTTAGAAATAAAAATAGGGATATTAGACTGTGCGTTGACTTTAGAAACCTGAATAGAGCTTCCAAATAGTAGAGAAAACCTTGAAGGGACATGTGAACATGATCAGAGAAGAGAACCACAATTTCATGATGCCTTCAGTAGAACAAGTTGTTGTTCTGACAAGATCAGGTAAGAAACCTCTGCAAGTAGATCCCCAAGAACTCCAACCTCTGAGTTTTCCCTTGGTCCCTAAGGCTCTGCCTAAAAAGGATACCCCCTATGAAAAGAAGCCTCAAGTCCCTACCCAAAACACTAGATCAAAAGTACATAAAGAATCTATCCCACAAAAGGAGGCTGAAACTCAAGAGCAGGCTAAGGAGAAGTTAAGATTTCCTTCTCTAACTAAGAGATAGAGAATGAAAGCAACTCAAGGATACAAAAGCAGATATGATGCTTTTTCTAAAGAAAGAGAGAAGAATACTGATTCAACTTCCTTCAATATAGTAGAAGAAATGAAGAAGACCCCTTTGAAAGCAAGTATGTATGATGCCCTATAGTTTCCTAGCCAAATTGACCTGTTGCAGGAATATTTGAGGTCAATAAAAAGCAAAGGTAGGAATCCCTCTTACTCAAATGTAGTTCAAGCAAACCTGACATCTACTACTAGAAAGAATAGACCACCCCCTTTTTATCTATCCCTTCAAATGGAAGGATGGGTTGTACATAATTGCATGATTGATTCAGGTGCTGCTACCATAGTAATACCAAAAGCAGTGTGTGACATCATGGGAATGGAATACACTAGGAGTAGCCCAAGAGTTCTGTAGTTGGATGGTACTCCAGTAAAAACTGTAGGGGTAATCAAAGATATCCCTATAAAGCTTCATAGAATACCTCAAATTGTAGTTATACAAGAAGTGGTAGTAGTGGATTTAGAACCATACTTCGGCATGTGTTTATCCAGAGAATTCATGGCTAAGATAGGAGGATATCTATATTTAGACTATTCACATTTGGAAATACCTTTCAAAGGTAGAAGAATCAAGATATTTAATGAAAAACCATCCACCTTTCACATAGAAAAGATAGAAGAGGTTGGTATTGTAAACATGATGACAGAGGAAATGGAAGACCTTGATCTAATGGAAGAGACCTTGGAGGAACTTCAAACAGAAGACCAATTCTCTCTAAAAAACTTCAACGCTATGGTAGAAACCGAGATGGGAAGTTACTCTATTATAAATCCAAAAAAAATCCAAGTGACTCCTACTCCTAGAGAAGATAAGCCTACTAATCAGCTCTAGAAACTTTTCTTTGATGGTGCTAGATGCAAGAATGGAGTCGATGCTGACATAGTTCTAATTTATCCCACAGGTAAAGAAAAGGTTTTCTCTTATAGATTGACTTGGAGTTGTACAAACAATGCAACTGAGTATGAAGCGCTCTATTTGGGTCTAAGAAAAGCTGAAAAGCTAGGTGTCAAACAATTACAGATATATGGAGATTCAGAACTCATTGTGAATCAAGTCACAAAAAAATGTATAAGTAAACAACATTATCTCAAAGCATATAGGAATAAGGTGTGGGACCTCCTGGAAACCTTTGAAGCTTTGAACATTAAAGCGATTCCTAGAGAGCAAAATACCCATGCTGATCTGTTAGCATCTATAGGAGCAAATTTTTGCCCCATCAGCAATGTCATCCAGAAGTCCAAAATAGTAAGGCTCATATACAGACCCTTTGTGCTAGATAAAAATATTTTTTGGCAAGTATTTGAAAGTGATGAGCAGATATTAGATTTCTTAACCTATGAAATGAATTGCTCAAGTGGTAGAATGCTAGAAGATGAAGAAGAAGAAGGCCTAATCCAATTAAAGAATAACCATATTCCAAAGGGGTTGATCACCCTTGAAAGCATTTTTGATAATAATGACAGAGCAGTAGGTCACAAAATAAAGGTTGATAAATTCAGGTACAAGGAAGTTCAACTAGAGCCGGGAAAAATGATCAAAGTTGGGGTTAATTGTATAGAAGAAGAGTTAAACCAGATCAGGGAATTATGCAAGAAATTCCTAGACATTATTGCTTGGGTGTATAGCGATCTCAAAGTATACAGAAAAGAAACCATACAACACACCATTGAGTTGGAAGAAGATGCAAAGCCCTTCAGGCAAAAGCAAAGACCTGTAAACCCAAATATAGAAGCATTAATGAAACATGAGTTGTTAAAGCTCCTTGAAGCCAAGATAGTATACCCTATTAAACACTCTACCTGGGTAGCTAATCTAGTCCCAGTTAGAAAGAAAAATGGGGATATTAGACTATGCGTTGACTTCAGAAACCTGAATAGAGCTTCCCTGAAAGATCATTACCCTCTTCCACAGATAGATCAAATTCTACATACAGTAGTAGGGGTAGAGAGATTCTCCTTATTGGATGGATTCTCTAGTTACAATCAGGTATGGGTTAGAGATGAAGATCAATACAAGACTACCTTCACCACCAAGTGGGGGACATTTGCTTATCAGAGGATACCTTTTGGTTTGTCCAATGCAGGAGCAACTTTTCAAAGGGTAATGGATGTGGCTTTTGGAGAACTTGCTAATAAGGTCATAGTCATCTATTTAGATGATATGACAATATTCTCTCACCATAAAGAAGACCATGTAGAACACCTTGAGCAGGTATTTGAAAAATGCAGAGAATTTGGCATATCTTTGAACCCAAAGAAATCCATATTTGTTGTAGAAGGAATTCTACTAGGCCATGTCATCTCAAAAGCTGGATTGGCCATCGATCCTGATAGAGTAAAAGCACTCCTAGAGCTTCCCCTACCAGCAAACAAGAAAGGCTTACAATTCTTTTTTGGATAATTTTTTTTTACGTAAGTTTATAGTAGATTTTGCACAAATTGTCAAACCAATGACAAAACTACTAAAGAAATATGCCCAGTTCAAATGGATAGACCCAAGAAAAGAAGCCTTCAAAAATATAAAGGAAGAAATAGCTCAAGCACCTATGCTTGTTAACCCTGATTACTCTAGAAGCTTCATTTTATATGTTGTCGAAGAGGAAGAAAGTTATGCTGCAGTTCTCACCCAGAAAGGAGTTGACAATGAAGAAAGGCCTATAGCCTTTCTAAGTCAGACCATGCAAGATCATGAGGAGAGATATAACTTCATAAAAAAACAAGTATATGCAGTTATGAAGTCACTAAAGAAGTTCAGGCACTTCCTATCACAAAGCAAAACCATTGTCTATGTAATACATCCTGATGTTAGAAATTTTGTAATATAGGGAGAACTTGGTGAGAAAAGAGCAGGTTGGGTAATGAAGATACAGGAGTATGATGTAGAAATACACCCAACCAAGTTAGTAAGGGGTAGAGCCTTATGCCAAGATTTGGCTAAGCAAGCTCCAAATGATCATATAGCCTACCAAGGCCTAATGTTGAATTCAAAACAAGATCAAACCTTGGAGAATATTGACTGGACTGATGACCTTGTGGAATATTTTTAGACTGGGAAATGCCCAGATAATATGAATGCTTCACAGAGAAGAAGGTATAGAACCCAAGCTTTGAAATACACTCTTTTACCAGAAGGGTTGTATAGGAAAAACATAGATGGCATACTGCTAAAGTGCATAAAGGGGGATCAAAAATAGAGAATTCTGGAAGAATTTCATGGAGGTCTATCTGGTGGACACTACTCAGGGAGGACCACCACATTAAAGATACTCATAACAGGTTGCTACTGGCCCTCCATTTTCTTAGATGCTTTCAAAATGACTAGAAAGTGTGAAGAATTCCAGAGATACGTAGGGAGAAATAGAAATGCCCCTATGCCTCTAAAATCTATCCAAGTTGAAGAGCCTTTCCAATAGTGGGGGTTAGATTTCATTGGAGTAATAGAGCCAAATTTATCAGTTGGTCATAAATATATACTCACTGCTATAGATTATTTTACCAGGTGGGCTGAAGCAATTCCCACTAAGAAATTCGATCAAGAAGTTGTGATTGAGTTTTTAGAAAGCTTGATTACAAGGTTTGGCATACCAGATGCATTGGTCACAGACAATGGATCAACCTTCATCGGAGCAAATATGATCGAATTTACTGGAAAATATGGTATATACTTGAAGACCTCCTCCAATTACTACCCACAAGGGAATGGTCTAGCAGAATCTACAAACAAAAATCTTCTCAAAATTCTGAAGAGGACTCTGAAGGATAACAAGAGAAGTTGGCACTCCTTGATAAACCAAGCACTATGGGCTGATAGGATTTCAATTAAAAAATCTATTGATACATCGCCCTATTCCTTGGTCTATGGCAAAGAGGCTATTCTGCCCATACATATAGAGATACCAGCTTTGAAGTTGCTCAACCAGATCGATGTTGAAGAAAGTCAACCAATGGAGGCTAGATTGATGCAACTCCTACAGCTAGAAGAGCAAAGAGAGCAGGCTTATAACCACCATCAGAAGCACATGGCTGACACCAAAGGATGGTTCGATAAAAAGACTACTTTCAAGAAGTTTAAAGTTGGAGATTCAGTTTTAAAATGGAATGTGAAAAAGGCCAAGCCAGGCCACCACCAAAAGTTTGACGCCTTTTGGGAGGGTCCCTTCGAAATAATCGTTGAGAAACAATTCAATTCATTTCAGCTGAAAGACAAATAGGGTGAAGTTCAACCCATTCCAGTGAATGGTTTTCACTTAAAACTCTACTTTGGATAGACAAAAAAATATTCTTGTATATTATGTATATTATATGGTATTTTCTAAACTTTTCTAGTTTTCAGCTTGTAACTATTTTTGTCGCAATTTAGTGATCATCCAAAGTCAACCAACAAGAGGAAAAAATAGAAAAAGTGCCACCTTGTCGGGATGTAATGGCTAAAAATTCAAATTCTACCATGTAACCTTTTGATGATTGGTGGGAAGGCACCTCCTTTGTGAATGATTGAGACTTTGAAGAGCGTGATTTTTTATTTAATGTAGCAGCCAGTGATTGGCCAAAAAATTTAGCATGCGGGAAGATGGCAGAAATGACGTGTAGGAAGATTCAAGAAATCCAAATCCACCAACCGCAGTTAATGCAATCCATGCATGTTCTTTCTAATCAATGAGAAAAATCCTAATTCACTCTCGAGTGAGTTCTTCTACTACAACTTACTTTCTATTTTCATTTTCGAGCTCGAACCCAGTGCAAACAATCTCTACAAGTGTTTTCCCATGGCCCCAAAGAAGAGTAGCCAAAATATAGCAATGGTGGCATCATCTTCTACTTTCTCGAAAGTGAGACGTGAGGATGAAGTAGGCAAAAAATTCATAGATAGAGATGCCAGAATCGGTGATACTATTGTAACATGGAAAAACCTAAAAAAAATTGGAGGGATATCGAAGAGAGAATGACCACAGGTATTACTGCATCTTCTCCCACTACTTTCACCTTCAATTCTCTACTCTACTAGTATGTTTATATTCCCGTTCATCCCTATCCCAAAATTTTTATGATGCAAAAGAGAGGACTATAAGAAATTCCTAGGGTAGAGCCCTTTTCACCCTGAGCCCAGATGCTTTCATTGTCACCTTTGTTGTTGGTCATGTGCCTACATTAAAGCCAAAAGCTTTCAACCCCATAGACCAGGCAAAGTATTTTATCCCTTCTGAGAACATAAGAAATTTCCTGGCACTACAATTGAAGAAACCACCTACTAGAGGGACCATGCTTGAAACTCCCATTCCTCTAGTGGATTTCAAAAACCTAGAGCTATTTTCTATCTTGGCTATGGTGGCGGGCCTAAAGTTGTTGAGCAAGGTGCAGAAATAGTATTGTCATTGTTGTCAACACAGACAGATAGATCAATTGATGATGCAGTGGACAGGAGTTCAGAGATCGATCGAGACATGTACAGTGAATTTCCAAGAAGACAGAAGTGGCCCAGATTCAAAGGATCAAAGAAAAAGACAAGTAAGAAAACTATCGCGATATCGCAACATGTTTTCTATCATGATTTCGTGACATATCGAAGGAGAGAGAAAATGCAGCAAAAATGTCATGATATCGTGACATATCGAGAGAGAGAGAAAATGCTAGCAAAATGTCGTGATATCATGACATATCAGAGAGAGAAAAAAATGTCATGATTTCAGACATGTTGGAAGAGAGAGAAAGCAAGAAAACTATCACGATTGACATGTTGAAGAAGAAGCCAGTAGAAAACTATCACAATTTCACGACATGTTGAAAGAAAGAAGCAAGTAGAAAACTATCATGATTTCTGACATGTTTGAAGAAAAGAAAAACATAGATTACATGGAAGAAAAGAAAACTGTCACGATTTCATGACATGTTTGAAGAAGGCCAAGCAAGAAAACTATCATGATTTCTGACATGTTTGAGAGAAGGAGCAAGAAAACATCATGATTTTGACATGTTTGAGAATGGGCAAGCAAGAAAACTATCATGATTTCTGACATGTTGAGAGAAGGCAAAGAAAAGTGTCACGATTTCGACACTAAGAAGAAAAAGTGTCACGATTTCATGACATGTTTGAGAGAAAGAGCTTGCAAAGAAAAGTGTCACGATTTCATGACAATTTGCAAGAGGAAGTAAAGACAAAAAGTGTCACGATTACAAAAAAAAGTCAGGAAAGCAAGGAGAAAATGTCAGATTCGGACATAGCAGAGAAAGGGAGGAAAAAGTGTCACGATTTCATGACATGTATTAAGCGAAGAGAAAGAGGAGAGAAAAGTGTCACGATTTGACATGTTTCTTTTCGCAAGAAGAAAGAGAAGAAAGTGTCACGATTTCTGACATGTTTTCGGAAGAGAAAGAAAAAAGTGTCACGATTTCCGACATGTTCTTTTCAGGAAGAGAGAGAGAAAAGGCGATTGACACTTTAGGAGAAGAGAAAGGAAAGTGTCACGATTTCATGACATGTCATGTTTGTGCAGGCAGAAGAGTGTCAAGGAGCAAAAGTGTCATGATTTTGGACATGTCATGTTTTCATGGGTGCATCCGAGAAGAGTACAAGGAAGCGAAAAGTGTCACGATTTCGTGACATGTCATGTTTTTAGTGCAAGCCAAGTAGAGTGTACGAAGGCAAAAAGTGTCACGATATCATGACATGTGTTTTCATGCATGCAGGCCGAGAAGAAGACAAAAATTCTATCAGAGCGACAGTTCTTATCGAGCTGTAAGAGAACAAAAAGTTATCGAGCCAAAATGAGCAGAGAAGGCTATCAGAGCCATAAATGAGAAGATAAATCTATCAGAATGGCGGATACACTGTCAGAGCATAAAAAGTGTGAGCATAAAGTGGGAGATAAGGTATCAAGCATAAGTAAGCATTTAAGGCTATCAAAAGCATAGTAAGCAAATCCGAAAGAATGTTTTTGTATACAATAAGTTAGGGTTAGGGTTGAGCTCTACACATGGCATGAGTATTGTGTATTTCCAAATAAAAGGAAAAAGAAGATGAAAAGAAAGGAAAGTGCAAAAGATACAGAAGAGAGGGTATAAGAGAGAATAGAGAGAAAAGAAATATGAGTATAAGTATATGCAGTTCTTGTAAAGGGCAATAGACCAGTGAGGTCTTGTAGAGAGAAGGCATTTTTATGTCATTAAAGATTCAAAACAGAAGTCCAAGTTGGTGCTTGGCATTAGGGGTTAGTGCTCCTTTCTATTGTGAGATAAATAAGGGGTTGGTGCTCCTTCCTATGGGTCTAGAAAATTGTTTATAAGTTGGTGCTTTGAAAGGCTAGATTTGGATGGGAGTCCACGTCTAATTTTGAGGAGTAGCCAAACTGGTGAACCTCGTTAAATCGTGTGTTGTGAATGCTCTCTTGTTTAATTGCTTTATCTATTTTTAAGTTCTCCTGCTTAAGTTTTAGAGTTGTAGATCTAAATTTAAATAGCTCACTGATTCACCCCCCTCTCAGTGTCATTGTGAGAATATCAATTGGTATCGAGAGGTTCTGAACAAGCTCAATCAGCTAAGTGATCTTGGAAGAAACACAATGGCCGATGGTGAAGGATTTTCATCCAACAAAGCTCCTTTGTTCGATGGAACTAATTACTCTTTCGGAGACTCAGGATGCAAACATATCTGTGTGCTTTGGGATATGACATTTGGGAGTCATAGACAGTGGATACACAATACCCTCTACTCCTCCAACAGATCCGGTTGAGAAGAAAAAGTTTGAGAATAACTCTAAAGAAAGAATGCTATAATGTGTGGGTTAGTAGACAGTGACCTGATAAGGATCATGAGCTATAAAAGGAAAAGACATGTGGGACAAACTAGAGATTCATGAAGGAGAGACAAGATCAAGAACAAGCTACAAACCATCGACTCAGTTCAAAGCATTAAAAATGAATGACATAGAACAAGAGCCTATATCTGAGAGTCAATGGAATCATTAATGCGATTAGAGGACTCAACAGGAAATGGAAGATGCATCATCATGAAAAAGTACTAAGAACTCTTCAAAAAGATTTGATTCTAAATTTTCTTATAGAAGAAGCTAAAATCTAAATACTTTTAGCATGGATGAAATCATGGTTCTTTAACTAATACAAAATGAGAATAGGAAAACTAACCCTCAGACAAGAACTACTTTTAAACACACAAAAATATAAAATAAACAAGAATCGAGGAAGAAGAATCTTCAGATGAAACAGAAGCAAACTTTGTTAGGAAACTAATAAAGGGAAAAGGAAAGTATAGAGGAAAGTTACCATTTAAGTGCTTCAACTATGGAGGCATCAGGCACTTTGCAGCTAAATGTCCAATGAATGAGAAAAACAAAAATGATGAAGGTCACACCTAGAAAGAAGTGAATGGAAGAAGAAACCACATTTTAGAAAAGCAACTTCAGAAGAAAAGTTTCATATCCAAGAATGTCAGCTCTTAGAAACTCTCAGATGAGGATTCAGAAGAAGAAGGGTGAAGCTCTATTCATGGCATTTGAAGAAAGAAAAACAGAGGAAAAATAAGAATGTAATGAAAAACATGAGGATGAGGCTGAAGTATATCGGAAGGTGAGTTGGTTTTGCACTTAAAGAGTGAGCACGAAAGGAAAAAGAATAAAAGGTTTCAAGAAAGCTTGAGGATGCCAATGAAATAATAAACAACTTGAAAGTACGAGACAGACAAATTTAGAAAATGTCTAAGTTCTCGAAGTACAATTAACATAAAAATAGATGAGTGACAAGCTAGAAGAAGACATTGTTAGGTTAAGGATGCAGCTAGAGGAGATGAATCAAAAGTGAGTTGTTATCATAAGTTTGAAGAAAGTTATATAAAGCTGGATAAAATTATAAATAAAAAGGCCTTAGGCATCAAATTTGGTTTGGGCTTCGATGAAGGAGAATCATCAAAGGATAAAGGCCATAAATGTAGAACCCATAAAGAAGAAGATAAGATCAGGGTTGATCAGAAAAAAAAATCATGCCAGAAAGAATAATGGGACTCAAGAGATACTGAAAAGATGGATTCACAAAAGTCACACATCCAAGAAGGAGAAGATTCATGGCTCCTACTTCAAAATGGCAAAGACCTTCACCCAGGTTTAATCACTCCTTTTATGGTTATTGTTTTAAATGCAATGCTTATGGTCATAAGATTTCAGATTGAGTTATAATGTAGCACAAAGGAATTTCACCGTAGAAATGTCTTTTCACCATTGATGGATTATGAGTAGAATGTTATAACTGTCATAATTTTGGACACATTGCAGAACTGTAGAAGCACTTTTGCAGCAAATAAATATCAGGGTAGAAAATCTCAACAAATGGATTGAAACAAAAAAAAAATTTCTTGAAAAATAGGCAAAGCTAATGAAAGGGAAAGGCAAAACAAGTAGCCAAACTGCTATCAAACAGAATGGAAAGAAAAGGAGAAACTCAAAGAAAAGGAGAAACTCCGGAAGAAAAGGAATCTTTGATTGTTAAGACTACTTTTAAAGCACAGAACAAATCTGCACCATGGATACTTGATAGTGGATGCTCCTCACATGACAGGTGACAAGCAAAAATTTGAGAAGTTACAGAATTACGAAGGTGGTTCATGAAATTTGGAAATAATGATGGAGCAAAGATAGTTGGCAAAGGATCAGTCAAGATCGGTGATGAAAAGATCAAATCAAGAAGTCTTGTTTGTGATTGGTCAGAAGCATAACTTGCTCGGTAAGTCAAATATGTGAAGAGGTCATGAAGTAATTTTTAAGAACGGGTTGTGAAGTGAGAAAAGCTAACAGTGGGAAGTTGATTGCTACTGGATCAAGGACTTACGAAACTGTATACTCTCTGAGACTTGAAGGAGCATGCTTGATTGGATAGGAAGATGAAAATTGGTTGTGGCACAAGAGGCTCGGTCATATCAGCTTTGACAATTTGGTAAAAATAAGCTCAAAAAGGGCTAAGAGATATACCCTCCATTGGAAACCATAAATAGTATTTGTGCTTATGCCAAAGGGAAGCAAACTAGAGCCACATTTAAATCAAAGGAGTACTTTACCACAAACCTTTAGAACTAATAATACTGATTTATGTGGACCATGAGAACAAAGTATAAATGGTGACAAATACTTTATTTGTGATAGATGACTATTCGAATGACCTGGATATTCTTTTTGAAGAAATCTAAAGCTTTTGAAATGTTCAAGACTTTCAAAAACCAAGTTGAGAATGAAACAGGAAAGAGGATCAAATGCTTAAGATCAGATAGAGGAGGAGAGTTCATCTCAGAGGAGTTTGCAGAATACTATCAAAAATATGGGATCAAAGACAGTTTTAGCAGAAGGACACCTCCAGAATGGTGTTGTAGAAAGAAAGAACAGAACTATGTAGGAAATGGCACAGACGATGTTGACTGAGAGCAAAATTGCAGACAAATTTTGGAAAGAGGCAGTCCATACTAATTTATATCCAAAATAGGTGCATGTTGAGGACGCATGAAAGCAAAACCCCTTATGAGCTATGGTTCGGCAAGAAGCAACAAAAAATACTTCAAAGTCTTTGGCACAAGTGTTAATCAAAAGAACTGAAGATAATCTTGGTAAGTTTGAAGATAGAGCTGATGAAGGTATTTTTGTTGGCTATTCATAAAAAGAAAGCTTACATGCTACAACAAGAGGCTAAAGAAAATTGTAGACAATGTCGATGTTAAATTTGATGAAGATAGGAAACGAGCAGTCAGTCATGAAGAAAACTACCCTATTTATGAAGAAGTTATTGAAGGAGATGAAGAAAAGGAAACAGAAGAGAATCAAAAAATTGACCCAGATGATTTAAGTATTGATTCAGAAGTAGAAGAAAACAATAAATTCAAAACAGGAAGCTAGCAAAAAAATCATCCCAAGAGCAAATTATTGGGGACCCCACAGTTGGTGTTAAGACAAGAAGAAGAGTAGTAAGTAACTACTCCCTATTATCCAACATTGAGCCCAAAAATATTGCTGAAGCAAGCACAGATGAAAGTTGGATGAAGGCAATAAACGAAGAACTAGATCAGATTGAGAAAAACAAAACCTAGGAGTTAGTACCAAGGCCTACAAATAAAAACATAATCGGTACTAAATGGATTTTTCAAAACAAATTGAATGAAGACGGACAGGTTGTAAGGAATAAAGCAAGATTGGTCAGTAAAGGCTATGCTCAAGTTGAAGGTATTGATTTTGAGGAAACTTTTGCACCAGTGGCTAGACTCGAGGCAATCAGAATGTTTCTAGCTTTAGCAGTCCACAGGAATTTCAAAGTTTATCAGATGGACATGAAATCAACATTTCTAAATGGAAATCTTGAAGAAGAAGTTTATATTGAGCAGCCAGATGGTTTTCAACTCGGTGATAATCCCAAATTTGTTTGCAAGTTGAAGAAAGCTTTGTATGGCTTGAAACAGGCACCCAGAGCATGGTATGCAAGACTAGACAACTATCTCACTTGAACAAGGGTTCAAGAAAGGTATGGTGGATAGTAACTTGTATGTCAAAATAGACAATGGCCATCTTATTGTCCTTGTTGTTTATGTAGATGATATAATTTTTGGCAACAACAATGATGAGTCATGTAGAGACATAGCAAATAAAATGCAGAAAGAATTTGAAATGTCTATGATTGGTGAACTTTCATATTTCCTCGGATTGCAAGTTAACCAAAATGAAAAGGGCATTTTTATTTCTCAAGTTAAATATGTGAAAGAAATGCTGAAAAAGTTCACAATGGAGGATTGTAAACCTATTAGCACTCCCATGACAACAGGTTGCAAGTTGAGCAAGGATGACAAATCTCCAGATGTAGATCAAACCATGTACAGATCTATGATTGGAAGCCTGCTGTATTTGATAACTACCAGACCAGATATCTTACAGGCAGTATGCATGGTAGCAAGATTTTAGGCTAGTCCCAAAGAGACTCATGTGACAGTTATGAAGAGGATCTTTAGGTACCTCAAGGGTACTATGGAGTATGGGTTATGGTACCCAAAAGGTAAGGACTTCACTCTTATTGCATATTCGATGCAGATTGGGCAGGATGTATAGATGACAGAAAGAGTACCAGTGGAGGTGCATTCTATCTTGGAGATAGGTTGGTAGCATGGCACAACAAGAAACAAGAATCAGTCTCTCTATCCACAGCAGAGGCAGAATACATTACAGCAACAACATGTTGTACACAGATTTTATGGATGAGACAAACCCTGAAAGATCTTGGCATTAACTTCAAAGAGCCAATTTTAGTTAAATGTGATAATACCAGTGCTATTAACATCTCAAAGAATCCGATTATGCATTCTCGCACCAAACATATTACAATCCGATATCACTTTTTGAAGGATAAAGTTGCAGAAGGTGAGGTTAAATTGGATTTTGTTCCAACTACAGAGCAAGTAGCGGATATCTTCACTAAACCATTGCCCAAGGAAGTTTTTGAATACCTTCACAGTAAGTTGGGAGTGGTCACACTACCCAAGAACTGACTAGCTATCGAGAACACATTCTCAGGGGAGCATTTATATATTTGATTACTTGTTTGCTCATGTTTGTAATTTTTGCTAACTATAATATTGTGTGCATGAGAATGTTGTGCATGGACTCAGGGGGAGTCTGCAACAACCCTTTGGTATTATTGTCAAAGGGGAGAAGAATTACAGAAATTGCACATGTGTTGCCAACAATTCCAAAGGGGAGATTGTTGAGCAAGGTGCAGAAATAGTATTGTCATTATTGTCAACACAGACAGATAGATCAATTGATGATGCAATGGACAGGAGTTCAGAGGTCAGTCAAAGCATGTACAGTGAATTTCCAAGAAGACAGAAGTGGCCCAGATTCAAAAGATCAAAGAAAAAGACAAGTAAGAAAACTATCACGATATCGCGACATGTTTTCGACATATCGAAGGAGAGAATAAAAATGTCATGATATCTGACATATCGAGAGAGAAAATTGCAAAAATTCATGATATCGACATTATCAGAGAGAAAGCCAAAACTGTCATGATTTCATGACATGTTGAAGAGAGAAAGCGCAAGAAACTATCACGATTTCTGACATGTTGAAGCAAAGAAGCCAAGTAGAAAACGTCATGATTTCAGACATGTTAAGAAGAAGCAGAAAACTATCATGATTTCAGACATGTTTAAGAAATCAAAAAAACTATCATGATTGGACATTGAAGAGGAAAAACGAAAAAAAAGTCATGATTTACATGAACAAGGAAGAAAATGCAAATAAAGAAAAAATGTCACGATTTCGACATGTTGGAGAAGAGAAAGAAAAGTGTCACGATTTCGTGACAATTTGCAAGAGAGACAGTACAGATGAAAAAGTGTCACGATTTCATGACATGTTTGAGAGAAACGAGCTCAAAAAGTGTCACGATTTCGCGATAATAGAAAGCGCTAAGGAGAAAAAGTGTCACGATTTCACGACATGGAGAAAAGGAGAGAAAGGAAGATACAAGAGAAGAAAAAAGTGTCACGATTTCCGACATATTGGAAGCGAAGAGAAAGAGGAGAGAGAAAAGTGTCACGATTTCTGACATGTTTCCTCGGAGCGCAAGAAAGAGAAGAGAAAGTGTCACGATTCTTCCGACATGTTTTTCCGGGCCAAAGAGAAAGGCACAAGGAGAAAGTGTCACGATTTTGACATGTCATCCAAGAGAAAGCCAAGAAGAAAGGAAGAAGCAAAAGTGTCACGATTTCGTGACATGTATTTTCAGTGAGGAGAAGAGTGAAGGAAGGAAAGTGTCCGATTTTGACATGTCATGTTGGGATGGAGAAGAGAAGGAAGAAAAGTTAGATTTCGTGAATGTATGTTTGGTGAAGCAAGTAGAGTGTACGGAGAAAAGTGTACGATATCGTGACATGTGTTTTCAGAGAGGAGAAGAAGAAAAAAGGTGAGGAGGTTCTGTCGAGGTAAGAGAAAAAAAGACGAGAAAATGAGAGAGAAGGATAAAGAGGTAAATGAGAAGATAAATACGAAGGGGATAGTGAGAAAAAAGTGTGAGGTAAAGGGGAGATAAGGATGAGAAAGTAAGCATAAGGTATCAAAGAAGTAGAGAGGAAAGAATTTATGTACGAATTAGGGTTAGGGTTGAGCTCTAACGGGCATGAGTATTGTGTATTGCGAATAAAAGGAAAAAAGATGAAAAGAAGGAAAGTGTAAAAGATAAGAAGAGAGGTGTAAGAGAGATAGAGAGAAAGAGAAAAAAAAAGAGTGTAAGATATGGGTTCTGAAAGGGATAGAGTGAGGGTCTTGTAGAAGAGAAGGCATTTTATGTCATAAACATTCAGAAGAAGTCAAGTTGGTGTTGGATAGGGTTGGTGTCCTTTCGTTGTGAGATAAAAAGGGTTGGTGCTCCTTCATGGGTCTGGAAAAGTTGTAAAGTTGGTGTTGCAAAGGTGGATTTGGATGGGAGTCCAATCAATTTGATTCCTCCTTTTTCTCTCTTTTTTAGTCTTAAAATTTGTGATATCAAAAGTCCAATGAAAAATTCTATGGGTGGCAAATTGCATTAGTCAATTACCTTTCAAACCCTAAAAATTATGATTCTTCAATTATGGATGGGAGCATCAGGCCCATGTTTTTCGACTGGTCGGGGTATATTTTTTGCCAAGTTCATGAGGGTTTGTCTTTGATGAAGAAGGGTTCTCAGGCTTCTTTTAAATTTTCTTCGTATTTAGTCTGGATTTTATTTTATTTTATGGCTCAAGAGCTCACTTTTATTTTAGTGCATGATAAAGATGAGAAAGGAAGAACTTTGCCTGTGTGTGAATGGACTAATGTGTTGTATAAGACAAAGTCTTATTATGATTTCAACAGGGAATTTTTAGGGCCATCCCTAAAAATTATGTATGGAGAAATAAGAAGACTGACCCCAAAAGTTGTAAATATTTTGCAGAAAAAATATGCAGAGGAGGGTGACTGGTTCATTCTCACTCAGGGGGTTGTTATCAGACTCTATGGGTTTACAAGGAAACCCTTTTTGCTTCCCCATTATGTCATAGATAGGTTGTTTACCTTGGAATATGTTAGGCAAATAGAGCAGATAAATTTTAGATATGGTACAAGTATAGGTAAAACTAGTACTTGTATGATGTCATTCCAGTTTGAAGGTATTATTATCTCCAAGAAAGGGCAACACGAGTAAATTACTCAAGCCCTAAAATAATTGGGGTTGTTGGAGATACCACAACCGTGGAAGTATGATCCCATTAACAAATTTATAGAGAGGCAGATCATTCTAAATTGAACCCCTATTAAAATTTACCACATGTCCCCTAGGAAGGACATCAAGGATTGCAGGAATAACACTGAGGATGAAGAATTAGAGTGGCATGTAGAAAGGATGCAACCACTACCTCCATGGCATGATTTTTATGAACATGTGGTTGACTATGATCCCAAGAACAATCCTAAGCACTTCTTAGATGACAATACTATCACTAGGATGCAAAATAAGGGGACAAAATGGACAAAAGGGAAGGTCCATGCATGGTGGATGATGAGAGTCCAGAAAAATATGATCGACTCTAGGTGGTTGGTTAAAAATGACCTTGAGTTTTCGATCTGATATGACCATTACCAAGCTACCTAGTTAGAAACCTTCACCGGGAAAGTGCCACCGAGCATTCGTAGCAACAAATAAGTAAACCCTGAAGTTGTTGAAAAATAAAAAGCATACTAGAGCAAAGGAAAAAAGGTTGCAATTGAGAAACAAAAATCCCTTGCACATACAAGGCTCAGGTCCTCTAAGAAGAGGACTATTGAAACCATCTTTACGAAAGAAGACATATGGGAAGGCAACCCAAATGATGGCAAAAATGGGATATGATGGCAGAGGACTAGGAAAGTATGGGCAAGGAATCACCAAGCCCCTGCAAGTAGAGAAAAGAGGGAAGCATATGGCACTCGATGCAGACCTATTGAGAGGTAGAGCCGCATCTTCATGGGCCCCAAAATTTATCCCCTCTTCTCCCTCAAAAACTGAATCATATGAAGTGCCTCTTTTTGTTAAGAAAAGAAATCTGAAATCCATGGTAAATAATCAACTAAAGAAGAACAAAGAATTTGAAATGACTCAAAATGTTGAGGAGACCGCTCAAAGTGACATAGATCAATAGCAAGAAACTTCTGAACACACTGAAACTACTAAAGAAAGTGAGCAAGTTGCTCAAGATATTGGGGATGTTTCTCAAAATATTGAAATGACAAGAGGTGATAATACACAGAAGGAAACTCAACATGATGTAATTGACAATGATGTTGATGTTACTCAAGAGAAACAGAACCCAGTCATTTTTGAAAACATAACTGTTAAGAAAGAGATCGTTGAGCACAATAAAAACTAGCGTGGGAAAATATCCAAATATGTTGAAGTAATAGACCTAGAAGAAGATACAAATTTTGAAGAGGAAGATGATGAAAGAAGAGAAGTAGAAAGATCCTCTCAATAAGATGAAATTGATAATTCTGGTGCAAATAAGACTAATGAAGATCATATTGTAGAAGATGAACACCAACATGTGCTCTCGATGGGATCAGGTATGGCCTCTCTATTCTCTTATACTTCTCTTCCTCCTCATTCCCAAGTTGAATCTCCTTCCATTTCTATTCCAAAAAAGGATATAATATTTCCTTTAAAATAATGGCTTCCTTCTCTAGAGCCAGCATCATCTTCACAAGTTCAATCTAAAGTTGGCCAATATTCAAAGTTGCTTACTCATTCTATAGTTGCTCCTTTGTATGGAAACACTACATTGGTCTCAACCCTTTTCTCCCCGGTGCATGCATCCCAACTATGAGATCCACCTCCACCACGGCTACTAAAAATCATCCCACTATTTCAAAATTGAAAAAACTAGGAAAGGCTAATAGGAATGTCTTAGATTGGTGAGAATCCCACTCTACTAGAAGCCTCCAAGGCTCCATCCTGCACCTAGGAGATGATAGCGCTTGATCCCACCACTATGTAGTGGTAGAAGGTAAATTTGACACCGAAGGTAAGAAATATTGAAGGCAAAATGATGATAGAAGATTACCAAGTAAAAAGTATAACATAAGATATTACTCAACTTCATATGCAATATGAATGGGGAATGGCCCAGGCTCACTTGGGAACTATTTACTTGCATGGGGAATACTTTAAAGAAAAATTCATTAGAGAACAAGAAGCTAGAAAGGAGTTAGAGTCTATGTTGCAAGAATAGAAGCTTGTAGAGAAAGCCTTGAAATTAGAGGCCAAAATGTGGGAAGATAGGTTCAGTGAAGCTGCAAGTGAAGCAGCTAAGTACAAAGAAGAAGCTGAAAAAGTAGCTAAATAGATTCAATATCTGAATCAAAAGATACAAGAGCTCCAAAAACAAGTCTAGAAAGGATAGAATAAAGTGCACGATCTATCTAAGGAAAAGGCCAAAGCAGTTAGAAAGGAAATGTTTGAAGATATCTTGCAGTTGAGTCTGAGAACAAGGCCTATGTTGTTATACCTGGCCAAAGTAAAATAAGTTCTCAAAATGTTTGAATATGAGCTTAAAGCTTCAGTGAGATTTTTTAAGACAATATTAGGTGTTGCAACAAGGATAAAAGTCTTATCTAAAAACATGCCAGAGAATATTGTTGCCAAGATACGAAGTGAAGCCTGGTCGCAGGCTAAAATTGCAGCTAGGAGTTTCTTTAGGATATTTAAACTTGTCAACCAAGGGGTAAAAATCCTCCAGGAGCTCAAAGCCAAATCTAAAGGGCTAGTAAAACATTTGAACCTAGCAAAAAAATGTGGGCTTCCATATCTTTGGGATGAAAATTTGAGTGTTCTAAGTGAATATGAACTCACAACATCCTTGAGATCCTTTATGGATGATGAATTAGAGATAGAAGGTTGGGAAGAGCCTGTCTAGGAAACACATGTGTTTGCTATGATACAAGATCTCACACAGATTAAGTCATGCTTACAAGAGTTGATTCTGAGGTAGAAGACATTGTCTCATGACAAGGTAGAAGAGTTGCAATATGTGTATCATTTGCTTATGGAATCTTCAGACCCTGATGATGAGACTTGGAGAGAAGTCTACCTCACTTATGATGAAGTTATTAAAATTATAGAAAAATAGAGAAGGTACAAGAGAACTAAGCAGAACCAGCTGATAGAATGTGGGACCAATGGCCAGACATGAAGAGGTTTACAAAAATTTAAGTAAACTGGAAGTTTGATGTAATATAGTAAGGTATACGTAAGCTAGTAAGAGGTATTTTGAAAGGTAATATTTTTCTTATTCAAGAAATTATTTTTCCAAAACTCCCTCTTCCATATTGTTTTGACTCTATTTCCCAATGGATGAAGGTCCTGGATTCTAATATTTTGCTAGAAAAATTCCTCGAAAGGTGCCAATAATGTTAGTCTAAAAAGACCACACTAAAGATAGTGAATATTTTGAAGCTTGAACTAGTTTTCATTTTTTGCGTAGGAGAGACAAAGAAAAGACTTAGGAACGAAGAATGTCATGATGTCGCGACATGTTGGAGTTTCATGGGCTTGAAGGAGAAAAGAGAGCCAAGGCATCAGAATGTCATGATTTCATGACATGATAGAGTTTCACGGGATCAAAGGAGAAAAGAGAGCCAAGGTGTCAGAATGTCATGATTTCACGACATGATGGAGTTTCACGGGCTCGAAGGAGAAAAGAGAGCCAAGGCATCAGAATGTCGTGATTTTGTGACATGATGAAATTTTGTGGGCTCAAAGGAGATAAGAGAGCCAATGCACTAGAATATCGTGATGTCATAACATGTTGGAGTTTCATTGAGTATATGAAAATAAATAGAAACAAGTGAATGCGCTTTCAGAAGGACATGTCTTGGTGACCAGGGGAAAATGGTGATTGAAGCATCAAATCTTAACCTCTTTTCGTTATTGATTTGATTCCCTCCTGGACCAATAGAAGCCATGTAGAAACATACTAGCACATTTTTAGTAACAAATTTGTTGTAACTGATTGTAGATCGTAGAATTTTTTAGTTGTCAAAAGATGCTTACAATAGAGTATATATAATAGGTATTGCACCCAGAATAAGGGTCAGGTCTTAGATGTTTACAAGACTGGATGTATGTACTTTGAATTTAAGCAATAATATATGCTTCTATTGGCTTCTAGTTCATTGTGCACAAATGTATGTATGAATGTTTGATGCTTCTATTTACATTACTGAATTATACATTGTATTTGTTCTATTATCTGGATTCATGTGTGTTATAAATAGTATTGCTGGAGTTAATGATATTATACATGCATGTGTTAGATTAATATCTAAATCACATTAAGGAACCATGATTTCTGCATGAAGGTATAGAAAATGCTTAGACTATGAGTTATATGTATTTGTCATTATTGTTGTTTAATCTGCACCCCGAGAAAAGTTCTAGCAACAACTATATTTCCCTTTCTTTTAGTAAACTTCCCTCTTCCTTTTCCTCATAAAAACCACCAAGGAACCAACCTTCTCTAGAGATAATATGGAATCCCTCTGAGCTTAGTTCGTCTACTCAATTTTGGTAAGGTTGTGGACGCAATCACAACCATAGACCGGTTTTGCACCAACACCTTTCAGTAGCACTATTCAAACAAGTTTAGGCTTATGGTATACTTGGTCTTGGTTCCTTGTTTCACTTATAAGCCTATTTCGGGAGTCATCCCAAGGCTTCAAGGAGACCAAGACTTTGTTTTGTGGAATTGGTGCTAAATTATGTGCCCCAACGTGGGCTTGAAATTATCTTTGGCAATAATTCTTTTGAATGTATGCAAGTTACACTTTTGAGTGTTTGAGTGTTGATTTTGATTATGAATTTGTAATTATGACTACCCCCTCAAGTGACGAGTTCATGAAGGAATGACCAATGATGAAAGTGATGAGTCACTTGACCAACATGACTTGATTATGGTTCCTTCATATTTATCCATTGTGAAATTTATCAATTTTGTTAATATTTTGGTTTTTGATGATATTTCATGGAAAAAAGGAAATGAATACCTCATTCCCGTGGAGCATTCCGACCACAATGGCCTTCTTGGGGATTGAAGTGTATACTTTTCAATTCATAAATGAATAATTTGGTTCAAATGGCCTTATTGTAATTTACTCATCTTTCCATATTGCATGGAGCGCAAGTCACTACAACTGCCAAGTTTATAGGGTAAATAAATGAATACGAGGCTTGAAATTTTTGATGATTATTTTTTTTTTGTTAATTTTATGATTTTTTATGGTGAGAAAAGATATGCATTTATGTCTGCTTCTTGGTCTGCTGATGCATTTATGGATGTAATATCATGGATGCATGTATTGTAATATGATGTTAGTTGATGATATGTACATGTGTGTATGCATAATGAAATGGATGATTTTTTAATCTATACTGATGAATTATGAATACTATTTGGCACACTAGATGCTAGCACCATAAACTATACAAAATTCATTGATTCATTTTTAATGTTATCATAAGATTATATAATGGACTCTGAAAATGTGAACTAAAAAACATGTGATAAAATGGTATGGAATGGAATGAATAGTAAGAGGTTTATAGAATGTCCTTGAGGTTTTCATGAGATTCAAACACTCTAGTGAACTAGTCAAAAGTTATATATTAATCCTGCAAGACTTTTTGGCAAGGTATAAATATGTTAGGATGATCAAGATATTCAATATCCCTATGTGTGCATGTGAGTTCATTGCTATAATAACGCATAAAGTTACCCTAGTGCCAAACAATATTTATGCAACTCATCTATACTGAAGATCACCCTGTGGGTATCATGATCTTGAGTTTTGTATGTAGTTAGATTAGACCATTAGGTAATACATGCTACCAAAAGCTAGCTCATCCACAAGCTGAAATTGGTCTATACAAATAAGGTTCCTAATGTGATAGACATCATCATGCGTAAGGATACCACCATTGCTAGGCAGGCTTGATGGCACCCAACTTGTAATGAGGATCACCTCATGGTTATGAGATGCTAAGAATTATAGGGATTCAAGTTTAGTACTCCTTTATTTTATTTTATTTTTGAATTACTTAAATTATTTGCTCATTTTTATTTTTGTGAGCAAGGGATTTTGGTAGTGGTGAGAACCACTATTTATTTTATCTTTTACTTTTGTTAGTGGTAAAAACCACTTTTTATTTTGGGGATTTTTGCTTTTGTATTTGTTGTTCTTTGGATTCTTGCCCAAATTTGGCGTGGGGTAAGGTATTTTGATTGTTTTGGGTAGGGAGGAGCTTGTCCTTTTGTCAATTCTCATCATTTTTGAACCATGCGCATAGGGGGATGAGCAAGGTAAACTTTTCACTTAAGGTAACAAGGACCACTTTGTAGGTTTCATATTTCCTTGTGCAAAACTTGGATTTATTAATGTAAGAATATGTTGGGATTATGATGTATACAAGTTATAATCAAATAAATACTCTACCTTATAAAAATCAGGATAGCTTTCTACAAAATCTGAAAAGAAAACTAAAACTAGAGATGGTTGAGTGATCAAAAACCCTAATGATACCTTATAACAAATGACTAGGTGAAGGGAAACATATACAAATACGAAATATGGGGAATGTGGATGGAAATTATAATTATAATGTAGACGGGTTTTAATAATGAATTTTGACAAAGTTTATTTTGAAGGATGGCTAGTGTACAGACCTAGTGCTAGACATGTATGAGCAACTCTAGAATGCAAAATGCAATGATGGGTATGCTTAATGCAAGTGATTGTATAATGCAATGATATGAAATGTAATGCAATATTTTTGTATTTTTGTTATTTTAATGATGTTTTTGGACTTTGATTATATATATATATATATATATATATATATATATATATATATATACATTTGACCAATGGGTTTTATGGGTGACCAAAGGGTTTATGGGTACCTTTGGATATTTTTGGGTGAGCAAAGGGTTTATGGGTACCTTTGGGGCTCTTTTTGGTGACCAAAGGATTTATGGGTACCTTTAGGGCTTTTTGGGTGACCAAAGGGTTTATGGGTACCTTTGGGGCTCTTTATGGTGACCAAAGAGTTTATGGGTATCTTTGGGATTTTTTGGGTGACCAAAGGGTTTAGTGGTACCTTTGGGGCTTTTTGGGTGACCAATGGGTTTATGGGTACCTTTGGGGATTTTTGGGTGACCAAAGGGTTTATGGGTACCTTTGGGGCTTTTTGTGTGACCAAAGGGTTTATGGGTACCTTTGGGGTTTTTTGGTGACCAAAGGATTTAAGGGTACATTTGGGGCTTTTTGGTGACCAAAGGGTTTATGGGTACCTTTGGGGATTTTTGGTAGGGTGTGGCACTTTAAGTGTGAAAAAGCCATTGGTGAAGGATATTCAAGGGTTTAGGTTCCTCACATCCTTCAATGGAGGCTAGGCGATAAGTTCCAAGTCCAATATGACTAGTGATAATGAATGGACCTAACCAGTTTATCGTAAATTTATCTCGTAGATGGGGTGATAAGTTAGAGTTTTGTTGGTTATATTTTAGAACAAGGTTTCCAACCTGAAAGTCTCTAGGATGGACTTTCATGTTAAAGGATATTTTGAGCCATTCCTGATAAACATGTAGGTGCTCAAGAGCATTAACACATCATTCATCAAGTAAAGTTAATTGATCCAAGTGAGCCTACCATGTAGTGCCATCATCAATGAACTCTTGTATGGATATGTGCAACAATGGTATTTCTAGCTCTAAGGGCAAGACGACCTCAAATACCATATACTAGTGAAAATAGAGTTGCCCTAGTGGGTGTTCGAATACTAGTGCATTAGGCCTAACGAGCAAGGGGTAATTGAGTATGCCAATATTTATGATTATCTTTAACGATTTTCTTTAAAATGGTAATTATTGTTTTGTTTGATGCCTCAGCTTACCCATTGGCTTGTGGATAATAGGGCATAGAAAAGTTGTGTTGGATGTTATATTTAGCTATTAAAGCATGCACATATTTATTCTTGAAAGGTGGCCCATTATCTAAAATTATTTTGGATGGAATACCAAAACAACAAATGATATTATGTAACATAAACTCCACAATGCGAGGCCCAGTCATAGTGGTAAGGGGAATTTATTCCACCCATTTTGTGAAATATTCAGTGGCTGTAAGGATGAATGTGTAACACCTGGAGGAAGGCGGTGAGATTTTACCGATTAAGTTAAATCTTCATTGCAAAAAATACCAAACCGATTGAATCGGTTGTAAAGCTTGAGAAGGTATGTGTGTCAAATTAGCATGGTGTTGACACTTTATACACTTCTTAACGTAATCACAACAATATCACTCTAAAGTTGGCCAATCATAGCCCATGTGAAGAATGCACTTTACGATGGCCATGCCACTAAAATGGTCACCACATGTACCATCGTGTGCTTGGGCGATTACCCAAACTGACTCTTGAGGTTCTAATCAATGAAGGAGGATACCCTCATAGCTTTGATGATACAATATATCTCCAAGTAAGATATATTTTACCACTTTTTGCTTGAATGTACATTTGGTGGTATGCGACAATCCATAAGGGATGTTACCAAGCTTTAGGTAATATTTTAGCTAGATGGACCAATATTTATTGGAAGAAACCTCAATTGCATGAATTACTTGATCCTTTTTAAGTTCATCTCTCATGAATGTTTATTGGGAGAGAACTTGTAGATATAGCATTGTGCTGCTATCAAAAGGAGTTTTAGGGAATAAAGTCCTCCAAGCGGTATTATTTAAGCAATTATGAATTTGAGAGAATTGTTCATGAGAAGGTTCAATCTGAATCATGTGGACTTCTTGCATGGAGTAGAGGTCCTCACGCTCAGTTGCAAATAGTGATAGTATTTTGACTTGAATGATTGTTATATCATCAAAAGGGTTCTACGGGATTAAAGACCCCAAGGAGGCCATTGTGTTCACAAAATAGTAAGATGATCAAGGGAGTGCCTCAATATTATACCATTCAAATTTTTCCATAAGTTTATCCACAAGGGCTTTGTAGGCTTGCAATATTGGGCATCTACATTGGTATATTTCTTTGACTTGATTCACTATGAGCGGGGAATCACCAAAAATGTTGAGCTTAGTTATTTTCATGGTGATTATCGTTTGAAGGCCTAGGAGAATAGCTTCATACTTGGCATTAATGTTGGTGCATGAGAAATTAAGTTTGAATGAAAGGGGTATTGGAGCCCCTTGAGGTATAAAAAACACAATTCTCACACCACCCCCTTGCTTGCACTTAGAGCCATCAAAAAATAGAGTCATGTCAACCTCTATCTTAGGCTCTTCAGGATCAGGTGATTCTAACACTTGAAAGGCTCCATCATCAGGAAGCTCTATGCAAAGAGGTCAGCCATCCTGGAGAGGAGCCTATATGAGTTAATCAATGATGAAATAACCTTTAATTATTTTTTATCTAATGAATTCGAGGTCAAATTCCATCAACAGTATAATCCATTTCATCATGCAATTGTTATGGTAAATATGACTCATCATATATCATAATGGATTATATTTTGATACTACATACATGATATGATTGAGTATATAATGGCATAGATTTTTAGTGGTAAAAACCACTACTAAGCATAGCTTCTCAACGTATGCGTATTTTATTTTTTAACTAACCAGGGTATGACTAATATAGTAAGTAGCATGTTCTTTGTGCAATTCATTCTTTTGGTCCAACATGGTGCCCAATGCAAGCTCAATAGTTGAGATGTATAGATAGAATGGCACTCCTAGTTGGGGAGGAGCCAATACTGGTGATGAAGCCAGATATTGTTTAATTTCATCAAAGGCATATTGACACTCGATATCCCAATTAAATGCAACCCCTTTGTGTAACAATTTGTTCATAGGTTGGCACTTATCCGATAATTATGGTATGAAGCGCTTGATGGATGTGACCTTTCCTTGTAGACTATGCAGATGCTTGATAGTAGTGGGGGAAAGCATTTCAAGGATTACCTTGACTTTATTTGGATTGACCTCTATGCCTCATTTAGAGACTATGAATCCCAAGAGTTTTCCAGATATGACACCAAAGACACACTTCTTTGGATTGAGTCTAACATTGTGTTCGATGATCCAATTAAGGACTTTGCATAGTACATCAATGTGGTCATGGTGGAGTAGAGATTTGGCCAATAAGTCATCTATGTAATCTTCCAAGATTTTATGCATGTAGTCATGGAAGATGTAAGTCATAACTCGTTGGTAGGTAGCACCAATATTTTTGAGGCTAAAAGACATGACTTTATAACAAAATGTCCCCCAAGGTGTTGTGAATGCCATTTTGAGTTGGTCCTCTGGATTAATGCAAATTTGGTTGTATCCAAAGAAACCATCCATTAGGGATAACATCTCGTGGCCTACTGTGGCATCCACAAGTGCATCAATGTTTGGCAAAGGGAATTCATCCTTAGGACTTGCTTTATTTAGATCATGAAAGTCGGTGCAAATGTGAATCCTTCCATCGGGTTTCTTGATAGGTACCATATTGGAAACCCATGGCAGATAATCGAATGATTGGATGAAATTGGCATCCAACATTTTTGTAGCTCATATTTCACCATTAAGGCTACTTTTGGATGCATTTTGCGTAGCTTTTGCTTGATTGGTTTTGCATTTGGGTCAATCATAAGATTATGCATGACTAAATTTGGATCTAGTCCTAGCATGTCTTTATAGGACCACACAAAATATTTCCTCTTCTCTTTTAGAAGAGCTATGAAATCAGCTTGCTCAGTAAGGGATAAGCCTTCCCCTAACTTGATGAATTGGGGAGCCTCAGGATCTATGCCGATATCAATATCAATTATTGGCTCAATTGACATATGAGATCCCTCTTCCAACTGGTGTGGAGTAGGGATCAAATGAATGTCGTCAGCTGGGTTTATGTCATCAATTGGAAAATCAGGCTCAACCTCAGCGTGAAAGATATTTTGAGTAGACCTTGGAGAAAAATGAAATGGTTGTAACATTTCATCGCAAGGCCAATACTCTGATGGAGATGGCGAAGAATCTCCCTGATCAAAGTTGATTACCTCAAGATCGAGGTGCAATGGCTTTAATGGGTTATTTAGATCATGCAAGGGTGTAGTAAGATCTATGGAAATCATATGGATGGATGGATGATCTTCATTGGATGGGCGATTGGGTCTATTGACAAGAGGTTGTTGTAAGACTTGTAGAGGTGGTTGCGATGGAGGTGGAACGACCAGAGGTGGTCGATGTGGAAGGGAATGAGCCTACTCCTCGAATGGTAGAAGTTATCATCAGATGGGATGTGGTAATGGGAAAACACATAGATAGAACTCTTCTTTGTCATCCAATGGGATGATCTATTTATATTCTTCATCTAAACTAGGGGAGTTAATAGGTGCTACACCGTAATCTGATTCATCATCAGTTGTCCATTCATAAGGGGAACCTTGATCCTCTTCCTCATTATCGGATGGAAGAGTATGTGAACCTTCACCTTCTTCATAGGATTGGGTGAAATTGTGAGATATCCTTTGATCTATCATATTTATGGGGAAATAATCCCCCAAAGAGTGGACATGATTAGGATTAGCGTAAGGATCATGTGCAAGCTCATCCCTATAGTTCAGACCCAGGTGCTCTAAACTATCTATGAGGATGTCAAGAGGCATAGGCTTGTTGTGTCCTAAGACAGATTTATCATATGGTATTTGATATTGCAGCTGGTAAGGAATATGAGTACCTTATTCATACAACCCCAAACCATAGCCATGCCAATGGCAATGATGGAGATATCGCATGGCAAAGTCGGGATTGGACATATAATTGATGTCCTCAAAAAAGGGTTCTTCATCCTCTTCTTGCTGAGGATATGGTTCTATGCCATATTCAATACCCCCATATATGAAGTTCATTTGATTGGGAGGTATACCTAGAGGTACGATGGTACCTATGGGAAGATGAGGTCATCCCATATTTTGTACTGTCTCAATGGTTGGAGTTGTAATATTCCTTACTAGGTATTATCCTAAGCCAGTAGTAGCCAGATGGATTATGACTTGTGATGGTGAGGATGGAGGAGACAAAAGTGAGGCTTGAGATGAATCAATGCTTACCTCATGAGGTGGTTCCTCATCTGCTAGACTAGGAATTTCATTCATGGAAATAGTAGAGATGATTGGAGGGATCTCGTCAATAGGCCTCTTCGACATGTTCCTCTATAGAGGATTTGACAATGATGAGGGTATATCTGAAGGTGCCAATGATGAGGATGGTATAGAAGAAGATGGTAATGGATCAATGGAAGGTGATAATGAAGGAGTCAGACTTTGAATGGATGTATTTGATTGGAAGTCCAAATGAGTTGATGGTAAGGTCAACTCGGGGATGTGTTGCACCAAGTTGTAGTATTTGAAGGGCTCAAGGTCTACGGAGACAACATGTACTTACCCTTCATGAGTGTACTTCAAACATTGGTGAGCTATGGATGGCACACACTTCATGTCCCTAATCTAGGGTCTTCCCAACAAGATATTATAGGCCATTGCATCCTCTAATACGTGACACAATGTTGGTATGGTTTTGCATCCCACCTGAATAGGTAAGACTATAGTGCCAATCATTGAGCACAAAGCATCATTGAATGCTCAGAGGGTATACATGGATGCAACAATGTGGGATGCTGGAAGACCTAGATGTCAGAGAGAAACCATGGTGATGATATTGCTTGAAGAACCAGTATCAATTAGAACTCTTTTGTAAGGTGTTCCATTTACACATGCAATGATGTGTAAGGGAGGATCAACCACATCATTTGATATTGGTTTGAGTTCATGTTCATGAAATGTGATTACTAGCTCTTTGCACTACTGAACGTGCCCCACAAAATTGATAAAGGAGTTAGACTCTTGGGGCTATAGTTCAATCAACTTAAGGATCTCCATAAGAGCTTCTCGATGAGGTGGAGACTATTGGATAAGCTCATAGATAGAGAGTCAGGTTGATGTTGTTTGCAAGATTTGAGCAAGCTTACTCTTTATGGTGACCACTGGATGAGGTGGAGGGCTTTGCACTAGAGGTGGAGGAGGTTGTGATATGGAGGGAATATCATTTGAAGTTGTAGGTGGTGCAACTTGATTTGGATAACGCCTATTCCTTGTCATGATGTTAACCATCTCGATGAACCCTTGTTTAGGGGGTGTCGTATGGACCTCGTTTACCTATTTTTCTTGATTTTATTGCACCTCATGAGTGGGTAATGGGTCTTTAAATATACCCATATATTGATTATTTATTGCAAGAGGGTTATCAACTTGAAGATCATTCCTATCAATCATGTCTTGTACTAGGTGTTTGAATGAGTAGCACATTTGCACATCATGCCCATTCTGCCTATGGTACTTACAATATAGATCTTCATGATGTCCCTTGGACTTTGGTCTATTCGTATCCATAGGCTAGATATCCAGTAGAGTAATTTCTTTGGCCGCACATAGACGATCGAATAGGGAATCCATAGACTCAGCAAAAGGTATAAATTATCATTGAAGGTGACATTGTTGGTTTTGCCCTTGATTCATCTGAGTGTTGTTATTGTAGTTTGTAGGAGGAGGTTGGGCCTGATAGTTTACATTTTGAGGTGGTGTTGGTTGCACAAGCCCTAGAATGCTAATGGTAACTTGATTAACTACTATCAGCTTTGGTTGTGCTGGATTGCCTTTTGTGTTCTTATTCCACTCCTTTTTATGAGGTTTTGTAATTTCCCCCTCTTGAATTTTGATTTCTTTGATTATTCTAGCCTATGCTAGAGCCTCTTCAAGAGTTTGGTATTGTTGGAGTTGTAGAAATAATGAAATTAGATTTAAACAACTCTTGGAAAACATGTGAGTCAACTCAGACATTGGTAGTAGGTATGGTAGCTTAGCGAGAAGTGTTCACCACCTATTACCATAATCCATGATTGACTCATCATCATACTGCTTCAACCTTGTGAGGTCTATCAAAGTCACCTTTCGCTTAGTGTTAAAAGTGAAACGTTCCAGGAATGCATCCACAAATTATTCAAAGCTATGGATATTGTACCTTGGGAGTTGATTGTACCACTCTACAATTGGGCTAGAGAGGGTAATCAAAAATATCCTTAGAAGTAAGGCATCATTATCCTAGATACAGAAGCATTGGTTCATAAACCTAGTAACATGCTCATGTGCATCTTCCTCTCCTTTGAATCTATCTAGATTGGGCATTTTGAAATGCTCTGGGTATGGAGGGGAAGGTATTGATGGGTGAAGTGGTTGACTATGAAGCTAGTGCAAGGTGGGCTTTTGAAGCCTAGATCTAGAGGTCTTATTTTCTATTGTTTCCATGCATTCTAGTAATGCTTTATACGCATCAAAGGATTTGATCTCCTCTTCTTTTCTTTGGCCCCATGGGGGAGGGCAAGGAATGTCAAGCATATGGCATGGTGGTTGAGTGTCATCAACCATACCTCCATAAGGTGCTTCCAGATATTCCTCTTCTAGTTCAAGATCATCATAGGCTCTGTAAGGTGTTTCCTAAATTGGCCTACAAGGAGGAACAAATACCTATGGAAGGTGATCTATGTTTGGCCTAGGAGGCAAGTCCCGATTAGGCCTAGGAGGTCAAAGAGGCAACATTTGGTTAGGCCTAGGAAGCCTATTTTTATTAAACATAGGTTACCTCTAATGAACCCCCTGTCTATGAGTACTTGGGGTAGGGACCCCATTACGTAAGGTCTCTTGAAATAACTCATGGGTTTGTTATTCAATTCTTTGCTTTTCTAACTGATGTTGG
This sequence comes from Wollemia nobilis, assembly GCA_028583015.1. NCBI lineage: Eukaryota > Viridiplantae > Streptophyta > Pinopsida > Araucariales > Araucariaceae > Wollemia > Wollemia nobilis. The sequence continues at coordinate 192,276 of JAQPPZ010003406.1, forward strand.
TGGTCCAAGCATTGTTTATCCAACCAAAGATGATTGAATTGAGCTTGGTGGTTAGCATATATTTTAACAAATTGATTTATTTGATCCATTGTGCAAGGTCTATTAGCCCTAGCAGTATTGCCATGAGGCCTATCTTGTTCAAGAGGATCTGAAAGATCGACTACGAGTTTCCCTCGATTGAGAAAGGTCATGTTCACTTGAGGCTCAATCCTAAATAGATATTCTTTATACTTAGCTAGTATAGAAGCACATCATGCTTGCATGGAATAATGAGATCGAGGATAATCAAGACTCTCCTCATGTCTTCCTTCATTAATGAGGAAGGGAAGGGCTGAATTTGCTTGCCCAGGGTGATGAGTATCATACTCATCTTGGTACTTATGTTGCTGAGACCTATTAGGGTGGTTTAAGGGTGTAGTTTGATCATTTGGCCCTACCCATGGTGTGTAATATTGATCTTACCCATAGGTGGGCAAGGGAGACCAAGCAGGCATGTGGATGCATGGTATTACTCTATTTTTTTGTGCCTCAATGTGTAGTTATCATTCTTGATAGAAGGCATGTGAAGTGTCTATATCTGAGAAGTATATTCCCTTATTAGGACCAAGACCTATAGGGGTGTCCCGCGTAGGGGTCCCTTGTAGGTTAGGTTCCTAATTTGAAATTCTAGGGCTTGAGCAAGTAGGAGGCCACCAAGGAGGTATAATCATATCCTTAGGGTTAAATTAGATATGGTCTATGTCTCCTTGCCTACTCTCCATAGTGTCAGCCCTTGAATGGGCTTGGCTATGGGTGCATACCATAGCTACTTTGTTCCAAACCCTACGTGATTATCTCTTTTACAAATTTTAATGATGCAACATACAAGAATGGAAACACACAATAATACAAGTGTTTATCTCTTTTAAATATTTTATATGTGTTCCCTAAAACTATTTGGTGTTTTTTTATTTGTTGTTTGCAAAGAGATCTCTTTTCATGTGTTTTCCTTTCGTTGGATGATATTATTTTGTTTAAGGGATTTCACCTATATACTCATAGTGACTAAACCTGGTGATGAAGTCCAGGTAGCCATACCCACCAAAATATGGAGATGAAACCCATATCCGATCAGGGAGCACAGGTCCTACCAGTCCTCACCCATATTGATCGTGGGTAGTGATACACCCTCCAAAGAGGAATGCGTGCTATTTTCCATGGCTAAGATGGTTCTTGGAGCTAGCTTTGGCCAATAATATAGGGTTTGTATCAACAATCATGCGAGCCAATGGGTGGAGATGAAGCCCACCATCATTGGTCTCGATTAGTGGTTGGGGATGAAGTTCCAACTCACTAATGTTCAAATGTGATGTGGTGTGTGTGGTTCATTTTATACTTTAAAAAAGTAAAAAAAAAGAGCACTCAATGATAACTTCACTAAATGCAAAATAACGTTTCACTTTCAAAAGTATTGAATAAATGATTGAACCTACAAAATGCATGCCCTATATGGCAACCTAACCATTAGGTAGGTCGCAAGAAATCAAACCACACAAATGCATTCTTACTTGGTTCTTTTCCTATTTTTCATCTTTTTGTTGTTTTTGAGATTAAGAAAAGTGAAATCTACTTTTCAAAAAAACAAGGAAAAGAAATAAAAGCTAAATCTAACTTTCTCTAAACAACAAGGATGCGAAATAAGATCAAGATACTCATCTTGAAAGCCTAAGTTTGTTGTTGTTTCTATCAATTTGAGTTGCAGGCTCCTTGTTTGGTGGTTGCCCTAGGGTGTGATGGTTGCCAATTTGGGGGCCATCCCAAGGTGGGATGGCTATCGTGGCCACCCCTAGGTGTTCCAATTATGAAATCAGGGGTCGTTTCATGCCAGAACGGCCAAAACCTACAACATTTCAAAAGTAAAAACAAAGTTAAAACTTGTCTAAATCAAATGGGACAAGGGTCCCATCATGATCGCCACTGTAGAGCAGGAAAAATGGCACATCTAGAAAAGGGAAATGAATTGCACCTATTGATTTAAGCATTCAAAAGCGATATTTAATGTAAACATGATAACAATATATATAAGAAATGGGGGTCCTCTTTATATTAATCAACTTGTCAAATCCATGGTTACAATGCATCCCCTTGAGGGCTCTAAATTGATACAATCATTACAAGGTGTCAAAGGATATAATCCTTTCAATGACTCAGATGCACTTCAAGGCCTTCCTCGCACTCACGAATTTCCCAAGAGTGGGTTTTTGGTACCGCTATGATGATCTATTTGTATTCAGACTTGTAGCTCCTTCCTTGCGTGCTGAGATACCTGGATCTACACACAAAGAACTCAAATTCATTAATAGCATATGCGGATTGAAATGAAATCAAAGAGATGCATGCGATAGTGAATATGAAAAGCGAAAAGCATAATAGAAGGTGCAAAACTACTCAAAATTGCACCAAAACTTAGTATAGTGCATATATTCTAATCTAGAAATGATCTATGCTAAAACAAAGATGAAATTAGATGCAGAATCCATGGCCATCCCTGGGTGTTGCAATTGTGATTGTTAACCACCCCGGGGTGGGGTGGCCACCAAACCTGGTGGTTTTTACCTCCAATTCTTTTGGGATCTGGTTCAAACTATTCTTAGGGGTGTTGTCATCAAATTTGGTGATCTAATTCACTAAAATGGGTGGGTTTTGAAATGGATTTGCATATTTGGGATCACTTGGAAACCTCCTTCGATTGATGGATATTTCAAGGGAAAACACGCGGTGAAAGAGGGATTGAATATTGGAAGCACTTTGTGGTGAAATATTGCAAAAGACTCCTCTTTAATTGGTTGGATTGGCTCCACTTTATAGCTCAAGAGAGCACAAGGTTAAATGGGCAAGTTTGGCCATGCGAGGCAAGTGCCACCATTTTTCAAAACCTTACCATGCATTGGGTGGGAGAAACCTCCAATTCGGGCCTCCAATTTGTAGGTTTGTGATTGAATTGATGCACCCTCAATCTGTCATAAATCAATGGGTGGGATAAATGGTAGAATTTGATTGCCATTTATCTCGCCCTTGACTTTTTAAGAGTCTAAGGGCTTGGTCATCCCCCCTAGGGGTGGTTTTTGGTGGCCGTCCCACCCAAGGGTGGTTGTTGGTGGTCATCCCTAGGGTGGGGTGGCCATGAACTTGGTGGCCATCCTGGGGTGGGGCGACCATGGCTGCATGGCCCAAAACTTCCCAAAAGTGGGGTAGAACTTCCCAAAAGTGGTAAGGACCACTATTTAACCCCTGAGGGTTGCCCAAGGAGGCCATATGGTGCTGATAAGAGTACATCTTGGAAGTCTAATTGGATTGACATGATTTTAGTGTCTACATCAAGTATTTAGCAGAGAAAATCTGGGCCCATCCATTGTTATTTGGAGAAACTAGTCTCTGGATTTGTTTTATTGGTAAAGCTTTATTCATATGTTTAATGTTTTCAACCCAAGGCCTCCTACACTTTTATTGGAGCACACATGGTCCTAGTAAATGATATGGAATATTTTTTATCCTCTACCCCTGACCATAGAAAGTCTTTTTAAAATTATTCTAATTTTTGAGCGATTTTCCCTAAATTAAAAAAAAAAAGCATACTAACAAGATTTTTAGGGTAGATTTGACCATTTGGATCTTTACTACTTGACATAGAAGTGTTCCCTTCCAAAATTGGATTCCATAGTTCTTCTTTGACCCTTGCTTTTAACAAATGCAACCCTAAGTAAATGGATGGGAATTCAACAATGGCAAATCTCAAGATTCTAACTACTTGACATAATAATAAATAATATATTTTGGTATTTTAATGTCTTAATAAAAACAACACATAGTTATATATTATCACATACACACAAGCTACATTGTACTCTATGCATGTTTTTAATATCACTTTCAAGATCACAAATATGAATAGCTTCTAAATTTGACCAATATTCAAACTTGTTTTCATTGGAATATTTAGAAATTATGTTAGGAGATGTTCATATTCTTTGTTTGTAAACAAGATATGAAAGGATATTGGTGGGATAAAAATTTTAAAGTATTTTTTTATGAGTTTTGTAGTAAATATAAAGATTTTATAATTAACTAAAAATCATATTAAAAGGTTTATTAATAAAGGAAATCATGCTTATTTTTGGTTTAATGCTTGGTTGAATTATTATCCTATTTTTCTTGATTAATGGCAACCATTGCTTAGGGTATATTTTGCCTTTGTATAGTTTCAAAAATAAAAAATTACATTGATACGAGTAATAATCTAAATATTTGGATTTGCATTTGAAATTTGATTGAAAAAGAGGATTCCAAACAAGCAATAGAAGAGCTCTAAAAGATGCTTCAAGAGTTTTATTTTTCCATTTTCATGAATGGATAAGTTGGTTTAAAGCATATCAAGGAGAGTAGATATTCAATAAGTTAGGGTATAAAGCTTTAAATAATTAGGATATTTCATTCCCAAGTATTTTCCTTGGAAGAATATTAGTTACCTAAACCCCTCCATAAGGCCTTGGATTCCTTTGGTTAGAAATTCAAAGAAAATTCTTACCAATGATAGTTTGTATGAAGGATGATATCTTGATCATTTTAGGTATATTTTGCTTGAGGATGTAGAAAAATTAAATCATTTAATTCCTTTTTATTTTAATTTTAATTCTATTATTTGTATTACCTTTTGAATATTATGAGAGCATATTGGATTATTGATTCGATATTGGAAGAGTTAGATGAACTATTGATTTAGTTATTTCAAAACTAAATATTGACTCTCTTATTTAATGTTTATAGGTATGGTGAGCACCATAGAAGTAGGTGTGGAAAAAGACATGGTATCATCCTCATTATATGATTTGAATACACATGTAAGGGTCATCTATAAAAATAAAGTTTGCACAAAGTATCTAAATCAATCCATTGTAAAATGTAAATGTCTAGAAGTTGAATTTATCAACATTATATTTGATGGTATTTCAAGAGGAAACCTTAAGAACACTAGCATGTTTTCAAAATATTAAAAGTAAAATTCTCCTTACTTGCTTCATATCGAACTTCAAGGATGCTAGGGCACTTCTTACATGAATAAAATTACTCTAGGGATGGTGAGCACCATAGAAGAAGGTGTGGAAAAATACATGGTAGCATTCTCATTACATGATTTGAATATACAAGTAAGGTTCATTTATAAAAATGAAGTTTGCACAAAGTTTCTACATAAATCCATTGTAAAATATAGATGTCTAGAAGTTGAATTTATCAACATTAAGTTTGATGGTATTTCAAGAGAAAACCCTAAGAACATAGCAAATTTACAAACTATTAAAAATCTCCTTATTTGATTTATATAAAACTTCAAGGATGCTAGGGCACTTCTTACAAGAATAAAATTACTATTAAAAAAGGATAATATATTTTAGTTGAGAGAATTCATAGATTATTATTAATATTATTGAAAAACAGTTCTAGAAGACTAAATCAACAATAAAATTATTCTAGATGTCCATCAATCATTGATAAAATATTTAATTACAAATATAAAATTAAAAATATATAATATTACTAACAAATATGTTTTAAAAAAACACAAGCTATTAAATCTGAACTAAATAATTTATGAATAGATAATATATTTTAATATTTAACAAAAATATTCCAATTAAAATCATATATAATATATTAATTCATATAAACATAGACAAATACATCTAATATAGAGTATATTAATTCATATATAATATCTATCTATATATAAGTACACCACTTGAGCATATCATTTGAGCCACTGAAGGACTAGATGAAGATAATGTTTGGATTTTCCTTTCCTTGATTCAAAGGCAAGTACCCACTATTTTTCTCTATTCTTATTTATTCGATTTAATGTCAAGATAGAAATAAATGAAGTTAATACCACACCTAGTATGGGCATATCCTCATTGGCTGCTTAAAATATCATAACCTATAACAACCTCCTAGCTGGTTATAAAAAAATAAGCATGAATATAATAAATGTCAAAAGCATGATAATCTTATCCATCACCATCTCAAGATTTACAATATATCACTTTAATAACCTTGGAATTTGGACACCATGATAATATTGATCCTTGTACACCTCGACAAAATTATTTAATCAAGTGCATGAATAAGATAATTATGAACATGGCTTGTGACCTTGTCTAAAAAAGTGTACCTCTATATCTTTGGGCTGAAGCCACCTGGAATGTTATGCTTGTATTCAACATAATGAATCCCTCAAAATATGACCTGTCACCTCATGAAAAATGGATTGGACAACCTCGTCAGCCACTTCAAAATATTTAGATCCATATGTTATGCTCATCTTATTCAAGAGCATAGAAATAAAATTGAATTTTGAGCTATTAAAGGCATATTTGTTGGATACCCTATGGATCAGAAGGAATACAAGGCATTCATTCCTTCACACTGAAAAGTGATTATGACACATGATGTTTTTGTAGAAACTGAAGAACAATTGGTTAAATTAGAAACCAGGGGATATAATATTTAGTCTAGATCAAAATATACTAACATATATGATGTTTAAATTCTAGCCTTTGAGGGGGGACATTGAAAATTTCTTCAAAAATCATAAATTTCCAAATCAACCCATAAATCAAGAGGAACCAAACTATGATACTGAGTAGATATCTATATCTTCAACAACTTCTACCCCTTCACATAGTAATGTTGATTACGGTAAAAGTATTGTTTCACATCCATCTTCGTTAGCATCCTTTGTACCTAATGATCCATTCCAAGATCATGATAAAAACTTTGAGGTAGGTGATACATACACACTCCTCCCCACTCAATGAATTTATGAATCTCACAAGCTCTTAAAGGAAATCAAACTAGATGAAGTGGAAAAATGGGCACAAGAGGTACCCTTAGAGTAAGAGTGCACAAATCATTACTTGTTTAACTAGAACCTACAAAACTGCACCTTGCTCTGAATAATGAACCTCTCACATACCAAGAAGCTATGAAACATGTAGCTTGGAGATATACAATGAACCAGGAGTATGAAAAATGGTACTTGAGAACGATCTACCACTTGGAAGAAAGGTAGTTCCAAATAAATGTGTGTGCAAAAATAAGTATAAATCAAATGACACCCTTGATGAATACAAGGTGAGATTAGTATTTAAAGGCTTCACACAAAAGCAAGGCATTAACTACATTGAGGTATTTGCACCTACCAAAAAATGGCCCACAATCAAGACTCTTATAGCCTTAGTTGCATAACAAAGTTGGAAGATTCATCAATTAGATGTAAAGACTACTTTCTTGAATGGTAAATTGGAAGAAGAAATATACATGGTACGACTAGAAGATTTTGAGATTGCAGGAAATAAGCATAAGGTATGCAATCTCAAAAAGTCTTTATATGGATTGAATCAAGCCGCTTACACTTGGTTCAACAAGCTATCAAATTGGATGAAGCAATTTGAATTTTAAGTCTATGATTACCAAGACATTGATGAAAAACTATTCATCAAGTATAACAAAGATAAAGTCTCATATCTCATAGTCTTTGTGGATGGGATGCTTCTAATAGGTAATAGTGAACACATAATCAACATGAAAAATGACCTTGCAAAGACTTTTGATATATATGATCTAGGATTGATGAAATTATATTTGGGCATAGAAGTATCTCAAGAAAATGGTAAAATTTTCTTGACCTAAGAGAAATACATCAATGATATTTTGAAGAAGTTTCAACTCAAATATGCATGCCATATGATAACACCAATGGAATCAAATCTAAAATTCATCCTGGATGATGACACATAAGAGGTAGATGCAAAAATCTATAGAAATATGGTTGGTAGTCTCATCTATGTTACTAACACATGACCAAGCCAAAGGATAGTCACTGGCATATGATAACAAGAGTGTTGAGGTACCTAAATACAACCCATAATTATGGCTTGTTGTATTAAAAGAATGTAGATTTCAAACTCATCACATACACAGACTCAAAATTTACAAGAGATAAAGACACTAGGAGATCTATGTTTGGGTACTTGACATTTCTTGGCTTAGTACCAATTTCATGGAGATCAAAGTGATGAAATACTATAGCAAATTCTTCAACAAAATTCAAATATATTGTTGTAACTAAGATAAGAAAATAAGTCGTATGTGAAGAAGCGTGAAAAACGACACACATAGATGATTGAAACCAAAATGATATCTATTGTTTCTAAGCAAGCATGCAAAGGAAAGATGCAAAAGATGTAAACTATTGAAATGATGAATAATTTGCAGTAAAAATGGGGGATTTCTCCTTGTATTTATAAATTCATCAATTCCAAAAGGTTACAATACATCCCCTTTGAGGGCTTATCATTTTGATACATTTCAGATTACAAATTACAAGGGAATGAATCCCTCCATGAGCTTAATGGCATGTTTCAATGTTCTTCTCACAACCCACAATTGAGATCTAATCTTGGGCTTCTTTTAATATTCCTCTTAGCTCCTCCCTCATGCCTAGAATACCTACACCTACACACAAGAGATTGAAAAGTGTTAATAGCATATGTGTTTTATATTGAAAACCTTGAAAAGTATGTAATAGAGAAAGTAAAACTTATTTGCGACAAATCAAAACAACTCCAAATGACTTGCAAATATAATATGATGTTATTAAGATGATTTTGGAAGGATATAAGCATAAATTAAAGTGCAATTGTGATCATAACCTATGGCCATCCCTAGCAGGAACAACTAAGACTGCAATCACAAAAACATAAATTGACCCATCAAATCTACTCAAAACTTAACCAAAATTGAATATAAGGCTAATCTAATGCTTTATGATTGATCTATGGTGAAATTGCATCAAAATTGTTAGCCATTTGGTGGTCATCCCTAGCAAGTGCAACTAGGACTATTATCCATCCCTAGTAGGGATGATCACACAATTGGGTGGTTTTTACCACCAATTCCAAGGGGATTTGGTTTAGAACTCTCCTAAATGTGTTGTCATCAGATTTGGTCAAATAACTCTTAGATTTGACAGGTTTTGGAATCGATTAGTGTATTTTGGGATACCCCTAAAAGCACCTTCGAATGAAGAGGTTTTCAAGGAAAATACTTGGGCAAATGTGAGGACAAATGTGAGCAACACTTTGTGAGCAATGCTTGTTATTGTCTCTCCTTTAAATTGGGTGGGAGCACCTCAATTTATAGCCAAAATAGGGAAAATGTGCAAAGGGGCAAGTTATGGCATGTAGGGCAAGTGTTGCCACTTGTCAATGCCCTTGCCATGCATAGGGTGGGAAAGCTTACCCATTTGGGGCCTCCAATTTGTAGGCCTTGATGTTTATGATAGCCTCCCAATCAATTTTGGGTGATTGGGTAGGATAAATGGCAGGAATTGATTTCCATTTGTCTTGCACTTTGAATTTTTGGGGGTCTGGTTCATGGCCATCCCACCTAGGGATGATTTCATGTGGCCATTCCTGGGTGGGACGACCATGAACTGTGGTCATCCCAGGGTGGGACGACCATGGCTACATGGCCCAAAACCTCCCAAAAGTGGGGTAAACCCTCCAAAAAGGGGTTGGGAGCCCTAATTAACCCTTGAGGGTTGCCCAATGGGGCCATATGATGTTGATAAGAGTGGTGCATAGCAGTATTATCCTATTTACATGATTTTAGTGTCTACAGATACCCCTTTTTGAGATGCACTATGTGCAACAGAGCGCTGAGCAAAAATAGATGACTAAATCATTAAATTATTGAGGTTATTCATTAACCTAACCAAATTTAGATGCCTCCATTGTGGAAATAACATACATTCTTGGAATCCTTTATTTTGACATAGTTGAAGGATTGATTTTGGTATACCTTTCAACCACGCTTGCCATAGCGTTTTTGGGGCTTAGGGTATACTTGGTCTTGGTTCCTTGTTTTCCTTGTAAGCATTTTCATGGGTGAATTCCTAAGGCTTCAAGGAGGCCATTTTCCTTATAAGCATTTTTTTGTTGCATTTGTTGATTATTTTCCCCAACATGGGCTTGCAAATTTGTCTTTGGTAATGATTCTTTTGAATGTATGAAAATTGCACTTTTGAGTGTTTAAGTGTTGATTTGATTATGAAATATTTGTTATGACTACCCCCTCAAGCGATGAGTCTATGAGGGCATGAATAATGATTAAAGTGATGATTCACTTGACATATATGACTTAATTGGGATAACCATCAGTTTTACCCATTGCAAACCCTATCAATTCTGCTAGGATTTTGATCATTTTAATGATGATTTATGGAAGCAAAAGCCTAAATACTTCATTACCGTGGAGTGGTCCAGCCATAATATCCTTCTTGGGGAATGAAATAAATACTTTTAAGAGTATCCATGAATACTTTGGATTTAATCTTGATCCCTTGTTAATTTGAACCATTTTGGACCTATTTTTGGTGGGTTTTTGGCCCTGTTTTTGAACTTTTTTAGTTGTTTTTGTAGGTTTTTTTTTGGTGTTTTAATTGTTTTTGAATTTTTTATTTTTGATGAGATTTCATAGAAGAAAGGAAATGAATACCTCATTCTCATGGAGTAGTCCGACCGTAATGGCCTTCTTGGGGATTGAAGTGAAGACATTTCAGTTTGACTATGAATAATTTGGTTCAAGTAGCCTTATGGTAATTTACTCATCTTGCCGGATTGCATGGAGCGCAAGTCGTTGCAACTACCAAGTGTATAGGGTAAATAACTGGGTACGAGGTACACTTGATATTTTGCTTTATCTAATTTTTTTTGTTGATTTTATGATTTTTGGGAGCGTGAGGTCTGAGGACCCACTTGATTGCAGCCCATGGGCAGTTTTTGGATTATGATGTAGCTTTGTTTTTCATACGTACATATATACACATATATATGAGTTTTCTTTTTATCATCATGTGTTTCCTTACTACTTTTATGAGATGTATGCAATGCTTATATTTACTTTATGATGTTGTGATGGATCTCTAACATGTATGCATGTATTTATCCTATGATGTGATTTGATGATATGGATATTTGTAAATGCACAATGAAATGGATGATTTGATTTAATTTGTATGATGTATTATGATGACTATTTTGACACATTATATGCTAGCACCATAGATTGTACAAAATTTATCTCATTATTTTAATGTTATCATGACACTATGTAATGGCTTGTGAAAATGTACACTAACAAACATGTGATGGCATGATATGAAATGGAATGAATAGTATAATGTTTTATGATGTGTTTGGGATTTTTAGGAGACTCAAACACTCTAGTTACCTAATAAAAAGTTGTATAGTAACCATGCAAGACTTTTTAACAAAGTATAAATCTTCTAAGATAACCAAGATATTCAATATCCCTGTGTGTGCATGTGAGTTCATTACTATGATAACGCATAAAGTTACCCTAGTGCCAAACAAGATTGATTCAGCCCATCTGTACTAGAGATCACCCTACGAGTATCATTATCCTGAGTTTTGTACTTAGTTGGATTTGACCACTAGGCAATACAGGCTACCAAAAGCTAGCTCATCCACATGCAAACATTGGTCTATACAAAAGCAAGTTGCTTATGTGACAGACATATCATCATGCGTAAGGATACCACCATTGCTAGGTGGGCTTGATGCCACCCAACCTATAATGAGGATCACCTTATGGTTCTCTAATGCTGATAATTCCAGGGATTCAAGTTCAATACTCCCTTCTTTTATTTTAATTTTTGAAATTTTCAAGGGAGTTTCTCATTTTTGTTATGGTGAGCAATGGATTTTGGTAGTGGTGAGAACCACTGTTTATTTTACTTTTTGCTAATGGTAAAAACCACTATTTCTTTTGAATATTTTTAGTGGTAATAACCACTATTTATTTTTCTCTTTTGGATACTTACCCCAATTTGGTGTGAAGCAAGGGATTTTGATTATTTGGGTAAGGAGGAACTTGTCCTTTTGTCAATTCTTAGCATCTTTGAACCATTCACACAGGGGGATGAGCGAGATAAACTTTTCGCTTAGGGTAACCTAGACCACTTTGTAGGTTTCATATTTCCTTGTGCTAAACTTGGATTTATTAATGTGAAAATATGTTGGGATTTTGATGTATACAAGGTATAATCTAAGTAGGATTCTACCTTCTAAAAATCATGATAGCTTTCTACAAAATCTGAAAAGAAAACTAGATATGGTTGTGTGACCTAAAACCCTAAATATACCTTATGAATAATGGCTAAATAACGGGAAACAGACACACAGTATGGAGTGTAAATATAAATGATACATGTAATGTAAACACATGGTAACATTGACATATGATAACAATGAATTTGACATATGCCTATTATAGAGACCTAGTTCTAGACATGTATGATCAATTTCTAACAATGCACAATGCAATGATGAGTATACCTAATGCAATTGATGTTGAAATGCAAATGATGTGAAGTGCAATGAAGTAATATTTTTGTGTTTTTGATGTTTTAATGATGTTTTTATATTTTTGTCATAGATATGTATATACAAGTTGACCAATGGGTTTAATGAATGCCATTGGGGCTTTTTGGGTGACCAAAGAGCTTATAGACACCTTTGGGGCATTTTGGGATGACCTAGATGGTCGTAGACTACCTAGGAGAATTTTAGGGTGACCAAAGGGCTTATAGATGCCTTTGGGGCATTTTGAGTTGACCTAGACAGTCATAGACCACTTATGAGCATTTTAGGGTGACCAAAGGGCTTATATATACCTTTGGGGTATTTTGGGGTGACCTAGACAATGATAGACCATTTAGGAGCCTTTTAGGGTGACCTAGATGGTCGTAGACTACCTACGGGTGTTTTGGGGTGACCTTGATGGTCATAGACCACCTAGGAGAATTTTAGGGTGACCAAAGGGCTTATAGACACCATTGGGATGTTTTAGAGTGACCTAGACAGTCGTAGACCACCTAGGAGTATTTTAGGGTGACCTAGATGGTTGTAGACCACCTAGGAGAAATTTAGGTTGACCTAAATGGTCATAGACCTCCTAAGGGCATTTTAGGTTGACCTAGATGGTCGTAGACCACCTAGGGGTATTTTTGGTTGACCTAGATGGTCGTAGACCACCTAGGGAATTTTTAGGTTGACCTAGATGGTCGTAGATCACCTAAGGGTGTTTTGGTTGACCTAGATGATCGTAGACCACCTAGGGGTATTTTTGGTTGACCTAGATGATCATAGACCACCTAGGGGTATTTTTGGTTGACCTAGATGGTCATAGACCACCTAGGGGATTTTTAGGTTGACCTAGATGGTCATAGACTGCCTAGGGGTGTTTTAGGTTGACCTAGATGATCGTAGACCACCTAGGAGCATTTTAGGATGGGCATGGTGCTCTAAGCATGGAAGGGTCATAGGTGACTGATATTCAAAGGTTCAATCTCTTCACTTCCTTCAATATATGCTAAGCGATAAGTTCCAGGTCCAGTCTGACTAGTAATGATGTATAGACCTAACTAGTTTATCGTAAATTTATCCTATAGATGGGGTGGTAAATTTGAGTTTTAATGGTTCTATTTTAGAACTAAATAACCAAATTGAAAGTCTCTAGGGTGGAATTTCATGTTGTAATCTCTCTTGAGGTGCTATTGATAAAAACATAGATGCTCGAGGGCATTCACGCATCACTCATCAAGCAAAATGAGTTGATCTAGATGAGCTTGCCATGCAGTATCATCATCGATGAACTCCTACATAGATATACGAAAAAATAGTAGCTCAAACTCTAAAGGCATGATAGCCTCAACACCATGCACTAGTGAAAATAGAGTTGCCCTAGTGGGAGTCCAAATACTAGTGCAATAGGCAAAAAGGGCAAGAGGTAACTGATTATGCCAATCCTTATGATTTCCTTTAACGATTTTCTTTAAGATTGCAACTACTATTTTATTAGATGCCTCTGCTTTCCCATTAGCTTGTGGATAATAGGGCGTATAAAAGTTGTGCTTTATATTATATTTTTTTGTTAAAGCACACACATCCTTATTCTTAAAAGGTGTCCCATTATCTAAAATTATCTTTGATGGAATACCAAAACAACATATGATATTATGCAGCATGAACTCTACAATGCGAGGTCCAGTCATTGTGGTAAGGGGAATTACTTCCACGCCATTTTGTGAAGTACTCAGTAGCCATTATGATAAACGTGTGATGGCCTGAGGATGCAAGTGAGATTTTCCTAATTAAATAAAACCTCCATTGTGCAAATGACCAAACCGATTGAATCGGTTGTAAGTCTTATAAAGTTACGTGTGTCAAATTTACATGATGTTTACACTTTATGCACTTTTTTACATAAGTGCAACAATATTTCTCTAACATTGGCAAATAATAGCCCATACAAAGAATGCGCTTTGTGATGGCCATGCCACTGAAATGACCACCACATGTACCATTGTGTACTTGGGCAATGGCCCAAGATGACTCTTGAGAGTCTAAGTAACAAAGGAGGATACCCTCATAGCTTCGATGATACATTATGTCTCCTAGCAAGACATATTTTGCCACCTTTTTATTAAATGCTCACTTTGTGATATGCGACAATCCAGAAGGAAAACTTCCCAGTTTTAAATAATATTTGATTTGTATGGCCCAATATTGTTTTATAGAATTCTCAATTGTATGAATTGTGCAATCCTTTTGAAATTCATCCCTTTCAAATGCTTATTGTGAGAGAAATTGTAAATATATTGTTGTGCTAGTATCAAGAGGATTCTTAGGAAACAAAGTCCCCCAAGCAACATTTTTTAAATAATTGTGTATTCGAGAGAACCTTTCATGTGAAGGCTCAATCCAAATCATATGGAATTTTGTTGTGGAGTTAAGCTCATCACGCTTAGTCACATATTGCGATAGCATTTTCACTTGAATAGTCATGATATCATCAGACGGGTTCTAGGGTATTAAAGACCCTAAGGAGGTCATTGTATCTACAAAACGGTTATATGAATGAGGGAATGCCTCAATATCATACCACTTAAAATTTTCCAGAATTTTGTCTACTATGGTTTTATAGGCTTGCAAGACTTGGCACCTACATTGGAATATTCCTTTGACCTGATTAATTATGAGCAAGGAATCACCAAAAATGTTTAGCTTTGTTATTTTCATGGTGATTGCCATTTTAAGGCCTATGGGAAGGGCTTCATACTCGACATTGTTATTGGTGCATGGGAAATCGAGTTTAAATGAAAGGGGTATTGGAGCCCCTTGCAGTGTGAAAACACAATTCCTATACCACCCCCTTGCTTGCACTTAGAACCATAAAAAAAAAGAGTTATGTCAATTTGTGACTTAGGCTTTTTAGGATCTAGTGATTTTGAGATATGAAAAACTCCATCATAAGGAAGTTCTATAGTGAGAAGCTGGCCATCTTGGAGAGGAGCCTCTGCTAGTTGACAGGATATAACATATCCTTTGATTGATTTTTTTCCAATGAACTCTAGGTAAATTCCATCAACAACATAATCCATTTCATTGTGAGACTACTATGGTAAGTTCGAATCATCATGTAGTGCAATGGATTATATTTTGATACTACATAAGTGGTATGATTTAGCATGTAATGGCATAGATTTTTAGTACTGAAGACCACTGCTAAGCATAACTTCTCAACGTATGCATATTTTACCTCATAGCTGACCAGGGTGTGGCTAATATAATATATAGCCTATTCTTTATGTAGTTTATTCTTTTGGACCAACATGGTGCCCAATGCAAGCTCAGTAGCTGAGATGTAAAGGTAGAACAACACTTTTGGTCATGGAGGGTCCAATACTGGCAATGAAGCTAGATATTTTTTAATCTCGTCAAAGGCATATTGAAATTCTTCATCCCAATGAAATGATACCCCTTGTGTAGCAACTTGTTCATGGGTCGACATTTATCCGATAATTGCGCTATGAAGTACTTTATGGATGCAACCTTTCCTTACAAGCTACGTAGTAGCTTGATAGTTATGGGGGGAGGTATTTCTAGAATTACCTTGACTTTATTTGGGTCTACTTATATGCATCACTTAGAGACTATGAATCCCAAGAGTTTACCATATGTGACATCTAATAAACACTTCTTGGGATTTAGCCTAACATTAGGCTCAATGAGGTGATCTAAAATATTTCGCAATACATTGATATGCTCATGGCATAATAGATATTTGGCCAGTAAGTAATCCATATAATCTTCCAGAAATTTATGCATGTAGTCATGGAAGATATATGTCATGGCTCATTGGTAGGTGGTGCCATCATTCTTAATGCCAAAAGGTATGACCTTGTAACATAATGTCCCCCAAGGTGTTGTGAACACCATTTTGATCTGGTCTTCTAGATTAATATGAATTTGATTGTATCTAGAGAAACCATCCATAAGGGATAACATCAATGTTTGGTAAAGGAAACTCATCCTTAGGACTCGCTTTGTTGAAATCTCTAAAATCAGTGCAAATGTGAATCCTTCCATCGGGTTTCTTAACTGGTACCATGTTGGAAACCCATGGTGGATAATCTACTAATATAATAAAGTTGGTGTCCAATAGTTTTTACAATTCATATTTGACCATCAAGGCAACTGTTGGATGCATCTTACACAATTTTTGCTTATGGTTTGACATTTGGGTCCAATGTAATATTATGTGTGACCAGATTAGGATCTAATCCTGGCATATCTTTATAAGACCAAGCAAAAGCTTCTATATTTTCTATTAAAAACTTTATATAATCAGCTTGTTCATCAAGGGATAGACCTTCCTCTAATTTGATGTTATGGGGATTA
Organism: Wollemia nobilis; assembly: GCA_028583015.1. Taxonomy (NCBI): domain Eukaryota; kingdom Viridiplantae; phylum Streptophyta; class Pinopsida; order Araucariales; family Araucariaceae; genus Wollemia; species Wollemia nobilis. Next base: position 209,135 of record JAQPPZ010003406.1, read on the forward strand.
TTAGGATCTGTGTTGATATCCTTGTCAACTATTGGCTCAGTTGACATATGTGATCTATCTTCCAATTGGTGTGGAATAGGGATTAACTAAATGTCATCAGCTAGATTTATGCCTTCAATTGACATTTCCTGCTCAACCTCAACTTGAAAGACATTTTTAGTAGTCCTTGGAGAAAAATGAAATGGTTGTAACATTTCCTCGCAAGGCCAATACTCTAATGGAGATGGAGGATAATCTCCCTGATCAAATTCAATTACCTCAACATCAAAGTGCAATGGCTTTTATGGGTTATTTGGATCTCTCAATGGTGCACTTAAATATATGGAAATCATGTTTATGGATACATGGTCTCCCTTCCATGGGTGAGTGGGTCTAGAGATCTGATGTTGTCTCTTAACTCGTGGGGGTGGTTGTGGTGGAGGTGGAATGACCAGCGATGGTCGATGGGAAAGGCAATGATCTTGCTCTTCAAGTCATAAAATCTATTGCCAGATGGGATGTTGTACTAGGAACATGCAAATATAGAACTCTTCTTCATCATCCAAAGGGATAAATCACTCATATTCCTCATCTAAACTTGGATAATTTATGGGTGCTATGCCATAGTCCTCCTCATCATATATGGTCCATTCGTGAGAAGGACCTTGATCCTCTTCCTCACTATCATATTGGAAGGTATGAAAACTCTCTCCCACTTCATGAGATTGAGCGATATCACTAGATAACCCTTGATCTACCATTTTTATGGTAAAAAAATCTTCCAATGAATGGACATGATATGGATTGGCATAGGGATTGCACGTTAACTCATGCCTATAATTTAGACATAGGTATTCTAGACCTTCTATGAGGACTTATAAAGGTATTGACTTATTGTGTTCCAACCCAGATTTATCATATGGTAACCGATATTTTGGCTGACATGGAACACGAGTACCTTGCTCATATAGCCCTAGCCCATAACCGTGCTAATGACAATGATGAAGATATCATGTGTAGTTAGGATTTGACATGTAATTTTTATCCTCAGAGAAAGGTTCATCATCTTCTTCTTGCTGAGGAATTGGTAATGTTCCATACTCGATACCCCCATATATAAAATTGGTTTTATTGGGAGGTATACCTAGAGGTACAATGCTACCTATGGAGAGATGAGGTTGTCCCATATATTGCACTATCTCTATGGATGGAACTATTGTGACATTTCTCACTAAGTATTCTCCTATCCTTGTACTAGATATTTGGATGGTATCCTGGGATGGTGAAGGTGTAGGGGGATGGAAGCAAGTCTTGAAGTGAATCAATATGTACCTCCTAAGATATTTCCTCATCTTCTGGACAAGGAATCTCTTTCATAGATATGGTGGAAATGATGGGAGGAATTTCATCGATTGGCCTCTTTGACATGTTCCTTTACGAAGGATTAGATGATGACGAAGGTATTTATAATGTTTCCAATGATGATGATGGTATGGATGAAGATGGTATTAGTGTAATTTAAGGTGATGGTGGGGGAAGTGGACTCTGAATGGATGTGCTCATTTGGAAGTCCACATGAGTCAATGGTAATATCGACTTAGAGAATTGTTGCACCATGTTACAATACTTAAAGTGCTCTAGATCTGCAGAGACTACGTGCACCTACCCTTAATAAGTATATTTGAGATATTTATGGGAAATGGATGGGATACACTTCATGTCTCGAATCCAAGTTCTACCTAGCAATATGTTATAGGTCATTGCACCCTCTAAAACATGACATAGTGTCAATATAGTTTTGCGTCCTACCTGAATGGATAGGACTATAGTACCAACTATGGAGCAAATTGTATCATTGAATGCTGAAAGGGTGTATGTGGATACAACAATATGATATGGTGGAAGTCCTAGGTATTTAAAAAAACTAGTGGTTATTATGTTTCTTGATGAAGCAGTGTCTATTAGAACTCTCTTATACGATATGCCATTCACACATGCGATGATGTGCAAAGGAGGATCAAGTGCATCACTTGTTATGGGTTTGATTTCGTGCTCATGGAAAATGATCACTAGTTCCTTAAATTGTTGCACATTCCCCACAAAATTGATGGAGTTAGACTCCTGGAGTTGTAACTCTATTTACTTAAGAATATCCATTAGAGCTTCTCTATGAGGAGGATATTATTGAATTAGCTCATAAATGGATAATCTAGCCGATGTGGTCCTTAATATTTGTGTAAGCTTACTCTTTATTGTCACTACTTGTCCTAGGTGGAAGGCTCTGTACTAGAGGTGGGGAAGGTTGTGATGTAGATGGAACATCACTTGAAGTTGTAGGTGGTGCAACTTGACTTGGGTAGCATCTATTCCTAGTCATAATACTTATCATCCTAATGTACCCCTATAAAAGGTATAACGAAGAAGAAGGAGAGCAGAAGCTTGAAAGTCGATTAGCAAAGAATGTTTAGGAAGGTATATGCAGGAGGGAGTCAAAAGAGAGCATTGCAAAAGAAAAGAAAAGGACAAGAAGAAAAAAGAGGAAAATTGAATGTTGAGGAGAGAAAGAAAATCAGATTTCGGAAGGAAGAAAGAGAATGAAAAAAATTCGGAATGTGGAGAAAAGAAGGGAAAAAGATTTAGACATGTTGGCAGAAGGAGAAGCATGAGGAAAGGGCGATTGCGACAGGCATTTGGATGAAAGAGAAGGAAAAGGAAAAGGTCAGATTTGGACAATTGGAAAGTTGGATAAAGGCGGGTAAAAGGAGGTATCATATTGACCTCATTCATTGGTTTTGCAAGAGTTTTCTATACCTCATGAGTAGGTAAGGGGTCTTTGAAAACTCCCATATGTTGATTATTTGGGGCAAGAGGATTATCCACTTGGAGCTGGTTCCTCTCTATCATGTCTTACACTATGTTTTTGAAACAATAGCATGTAGGCAAGTCATGGCTATTTTGTCGATGATATTAATAAAATTGATCTTCTCGACATCCCATAGGCTTTGGTGTTCCTATATTCGGGTCTATGGGTGTGATTTCTAGCAAATTAATCAATTTAGCCACCCAAAAATGATCAAATATGGAGTCCATTGACTTAGAAAAGGATGTAAAGTATTGCCTAGGGTGATGTTGTTGATTTTCAACCTGATTCACTTGAGTATTATTATTATAACTCATAGGAGGATGTTGGGCCTGATAATTTACCTTTTGAGGAGGTATCATTTGTGTAGGCCCTGGGACATTAATGACCACTTGATTTACCGTTGTTGACTTTGATGGTATCGGATTGCTCTTTGGATTCTTTGTCCACTCCTCCTTATGAGGTTTTGCTATCTCCCCCTCTTGTATTTTGATCTCTTATATGGTTCTAGCTTATGCTAGATCATCCTCAAGAGTGGGATATTGCTAGAGTTACAAAAATAAAGATATTGGTTTCAAACAACTCTTTAAAAAAATCTGAGTTAGCTTGGTCATTGCAAATATATAGGGTAGCTTAGCTAAGAGCATTCCCCACCTATTTCCATAGTTAGTGATAGACTCGTCATCATATTGTTTCAACCCTGTAAGGTCAGTTAGGGTTTGTTGTCCATGATCTAAGATATCCAAGCATTGTTTATTAGACTTAAGTTGATTAAACTTAGCTTGACGATCAACATACTTTTTGACTAATTGGTTTATTTGATTAGTTGTATTAATCCTATGTGCCCTAACACTATTACCTTGATACCTATCTTGTTTAGGAGGATCTGTGAGATCTACTACGAGTTTCCATTTATTGAGATAAGTCACATTTACTTGAGATTCTCTCCTAAACATATATTCTTGATTATTTTCTAGAGTAGAGGCACATCATTCTTGCATGGAATGATGCAAGTGAGGATACTCAAGATCCTCCTCAGTTCTTCCCTCATAAATAAGGAAAGGTAGGGATGAATTGACTCACCCATTCTGATGAGTATCATAATCATATAGGTTTTGGTACCTTGGGGAAGGGTGATTTGAAAGCATAATATGATAATTTAACCCTACCCTTAGTGAGAAGTCTTGATCCCATACACTAGTACATGGAGTAGACCGAGCAAGCACGTGAATGCATGGTATCACTCTATTTGGATGTGCCTCATTACACGGTTGCTCTTATTGAAAGAAGGCATTTGCAATATCCATATTAAGGAAATGATTTTCTAGATTGGGACTGTGACTTGTGGGGGTACCCCGTATAGGAGTCCCTTGTAGGCTAGGTCCCCTTTCGGACACTCTAGGACTAACCATCCACTCATCTACCACTCGACAACTTGGGAGAGTAGGTTTCCACCAAGGAGGAATAACCATGTCCTTGGGGTCAAAACGAAGATGTTCTATGTCCTCTTGCCTACTCCCTGTAACGTTCACACTTAAGTGGGCTTAGCTATGGGTATATACCATAGCTACTTACTCTAAAATTATATGTGATTATATCCTTTATAATTTTTATAGTTTCAAACACACAATCAATAGAAACACATAAGAATACAAATTATTATCTCTTTTAAAATTTATGTGTTCCTAAACTATTTAATGTGTTTCAAATTTATTGCTTTTGTAAAGAATCTCTTTCACGTGTTTTGAATATTGATGTAATTATCAATTGTTTAAAGGTTTTCACCTATACACTCACAACTCGACAACTAGAAATGAAAGTCTGGTCACGTGAACCAACCAAAGTATGGAGATGAAATCCATACCCGATCAGGGAGCATAGGTCCTACCAGTCCTCACCCAGTACTCACTTGGTTAGCATTATACTCTCCAAAGAGGAATACATACAAATTTTCCAAGCTATGTCGGATCTTGGAGCTGGCTTTGGCCAAACATAAAGGTACATGGAATTTGAGCCAATGGATTAAGATGAAACCCACTGTCATTGAACTCTATCAGTGGTTGGGGAAGAAATCCAACTCACTAACATTAAAAATAAGTGTGGTGTGTGTGATTCCTTTTAAAATTATTGAAATAAAGTAATATAGCATTCAATGATTGTTCACTAAATGCATGAAATTGTATTTCACTTTCAAAATTATAAGCATATATATAAAATGAAACTACCAAATTTGTAAACTATATGAAAACCTAACCCTTAGGTAGGTCATACACAGGCAAACCAGACAAATGTATTTTGAAAGGCTATTATTTTTCCTATTTTTATTCGATTTGTTAATGAAAAATTTATAAATATGAAATATAACTTTCAATTGCACACAAAAGACAAGAAAAACTAAAATTTAAGCTTTTTGAAACAACCTAGATGCAAATTGAAGGTTTGGAAGATTACCTTTTCTGTTCTGAAACTTGTTATTTCTAGAAATTTTTGTAGAAACCCCCTGGTTTGGTGGCCATCCATGGGTGGTACAACTACCAATTTGGGGGCCATCCCTGGATGGTAAAATTACCAATTTTGGGGCCATCCCTAGTAGGGACGTTTACAGTGGTCATCCCTGGCAGTTCCAACTAGGAATTTTGTAGTTGTTCCTGATTAGAATGACAAGAACCTGCAACACACAAAACACAAAAAGGATGTCAAAAATGAAAAAAATTAAAGGGAACAAGAGAAAAGGATCCCACCGTGATCACCACTAAATAAGCATGAAAAATAGTATGCCTAGATGATTGAAACCGAAATGATATCTATTGTTTCTAAGCAAGCATGCAAAGGAAAGATGTAAAATATGTAAACTATTGAAATGGTGAATAATTTGCAGTAAAAATGGGGGATTTATACTTGTATTTATAAATTCATCAATTCCAAAAGGTTACAATACATCCCCTTTGAGGTCTTATCATTTTGATACATTGTATATTACAAATTACAAGATAATGAATCCCTCCATGAGCTTAATGGTGTGTTTCAATGTTCTTCTCATAACCCACAATTGAGAGCTAATATTGGGTTTGTTTTAATATACCTCTTAGCTCCTCACTTATGCCTAGAATACCTGCACCTACACACAAGAGATTGAAAACTGTTAATAGCATATGTGTTTTATATTGAAAACCTTGAAAGGATGCAATAGAGAAAGTAAGACTTATTCACGATAAATAAAAACAACTCCAAATGAATTGAAAATATAATATGATGTTATTAATATGATTTTGGAAGTATTTGAGCATAAATTAAAGTGCAATAATGATCAAAACCTGTGGCCATCCCTGGTAGGAACAACTCAGACTACAATCACAAAAATATAAATTGACACATCAAATAACCAAAATTGAATAGAAGGCTAATATAATGCTTTATGATTTATCTATCATAAAATTACATCAAAATTTTTAGCCATTTGGTGGTCATCCCTGGCAAGTGTAACTAATACTGTTATCCATCCTTGGTAGGCACAATCACACAAATAGGTGGTTTTTACCGGGGATATAGTTTAGAACTATCCTAAATATGTTGTCATCATATTTGGTCAAATAAATCTTAGATTTGATAGGTTTTGGAATCGATTAGCATATTTTGGGATGCCCCTAAAAGTACCTTCGAATGAAGAGGTTTTCAAGGAAAATACTTGGGCAAATGTGAGGAAAAATTTGAGCAGCACTTCGTGAGCAATGATTATTATTGTCTCTCCCTGAAATTGGGTAGGAGAACCACAATTTATAGCTAAAATAGGGAAAATATGCAAAGGGGCAAGTTATAGCATGCAGGGCAAGTGTTACCACTTACCAATACCCTTGCCATGCATAAGGTGGGAAAGCTTACCCATTTGGAACCTCCAATTTGTAGGCCTTGATGTTTATGACAACCTCCCAATAAATTTTGGGTTATTGGGTGGGATAAATGGTAGGAATTGATTACCATTTGTCCCACCCTTTAACTTTGGGGGGTCTAGTTCATGGTCATCCCACCTAGGGATGACTGCATGTGGCCATCCCTAGGTGGGATGGCCATGAATTGTGGTCGTCTGAGGATGGGACGACCATGTCTACATGGCCCAAAACCTTCCAAAAGTGGGGTAAAACCTCCCAAAATGGGTTGGGAGCCCTAATTAACCCATAAGGGTTGCCCAATGGGGCATATGATGTCTATAAGAGTGGTGTATAGTAGTCTTATCCAATTTACATGATTTTTGTGTCTACACTATGGTTGAAAAAGTTATTACACACTCTTCATATCACTCAAAAAGGTCCTACAAGACTACATGTGGATAGTCAATCAAAAATTTGCATGGCAAAAAATATTGTGTTTCATGATAAAACAAAACACATCAATACAAAAGTCCATAGGATCCAAGAAATTGTTCAATATAACACAATATAAATGCACTACTATCTAACAGTAGTTCAGATTACTAAAATCTTCACCAAACCACTATAGATGGTGAAGTTTGAACAGTTCAAATAATAGATAGGCTTGAGAGCCTCCATCTCCCCTTAACAATGGAGATGCAACAAGACCAACAAGGCTAATGGTTATTCATAAAACCACCTTCATGTGGGAAGAAAGTATTGGTTGGTCTTTTCTTTATCCCATTCTTGAAAATCCCTTGTGGGCATGAAAGGATAAGGGATGTACTAGTTTTGAAAAATCAGAACCTATGAAAACCTAAAAGGGCATGGGGGATGACCAAATGGTATATGGAGACCTGACAGATTGGAGCTGCATTTTATTGACAATTGGCTAATCAGCTACACAAAGAGCCATCTAAGCCACTCATCTATTGAAATAAAATGACCTACCATTAAGGATGGGATTGAAGACATGTTAATGCTACAAGGTCATTTTTATTTGTTAGGTTCCCAATTAATTGTTATAAGGCTTTAATAAGACCTCATTAGAATTTGTTATTTAATGTTTAATATCATTTCATGTTTATTAAAATTTCATGTAATATGGATTTGAGAACCCTAACCCTAATCTCATTTTTTTCAATATATAATTCCATAACACAAAGGAAATGATGTGATTTTTAATTCTCTCCATTATTGAAAATCTTCTCATTTTTTCTTGTTTCATGTGATTGAGCTTGGGCACATAGCATTGATCCTCTACACAAATTGCATTGAAATTTCATTTATTAGAGCCTAAACATCAAGCCTTTTCGAACAAGCAAAGGTCGTCAAATTTTTATACTTAGAAAGGAGATGTTACAATTTGTTGGTTTTTACCAATATAAAAATACAATTCATGCCACTACCATCATTGTAATCACATATAACTTCCAACTCATTTAATAGATTTTAATGTTATTTTTATTGAAAATTATATTTTAATTATATGTCTATGATCAATTTATTGCTTAAATAGTTTTAGATTGATTGTTCATAAATCATGTACAAAGGTATTTTTTCTATTTAAAAATAATAATGTTGAGCTATAATAATAAAAGACTAAAATTTAAATATTTCATATTAAGTTTATGAGTAACATGACACCATAACATAAAAATAGACCATAGGATATTTTGATATGAAAACCCCTTCTATTTATGTGTAAAATAAATTTATAATGCATTATACATACTTACTTTCTATAAATGTATGAACTACTAGAAATATAATGTAGATCCAATTTTTTATTTCAACTATTTGATGGTAATGTTTTCAAATTATTGTATCATGATTTTAATCTAAAATCTAGAAAAAATATTTTAACCAGGTCCTCAACAAGACCAAATTATGGTATAAGACTATACAGTACTAACGAAACCATCAAAACATCATGCTTACTATCGAATAGGATTAATGTTGATATTACCTCATGTTTATTCACAATATTTTTATCCTATATATCTACATCTAGTTTGAAGCATATATAGTCTTGTCTAGTTGTTTTGTACCTCCTCATCTAGTCTAACACAAGCATAGTACTACCTATTCTCTTTATCCTTTGTATATTTTATGCCTTCTAACTTAACATGTTTATAAAAATAATAATTAAAATATTTTTACTTTACTGCTATCTCTAGATGTTCCTCTAATTGGAAGCATAAGTGTTTATATTCTTTAAAGAGATTATACAATAATAACAATCACATTTACTTATAAAGATAATTTATAGCTTCAAGTGATATCTTAAGCAAGAAGGTATTTTATACAAGACAATGAGGTTATTTTTATATAGTTGAAGTTTCATCATATAAACAACCAATTACATTCATTTAGTTTATCAATATGTAATTCAATTATAGTGAGAAATAACAAGTTTCTTTTATCATGTTATTTGTTCTAAATTAGAAGAGGTATTAAAGTGAAATGAAATTCCAACATAGGAATATGCCACTTGAAATAAACAACATTTATTTACCATGTTATTTGTTCTAAATTAGAAGAGGATAAACAACATTCTTTTACCATGTTGTTTGTTCTAAATTAGAAGAGGTATTATAAGTAGAATTTGTATGGGAACAACATCACATGAACATATTAGAAAGCAAGAGGGACAACTACCCCCACACACATGTCGTGACTCGATGTTAGTAGAGGTGAGCAGTCCCACATAAGCAGGACCAAGGGCTTCCACCTTTAAGACTTCTAACTCATTGAAAAAGAGTTTAGCAAGTGTTGGGGCTCATAAACCACTCAGGTTCCATAGCTGAGTCAATGTGGGATTATTGACACATGCACACACTACACTAACTAAGTAGAAGAGGTATTAAAGTGAAATAAAATTCCAAAATATAAATATGCAAATGGAAATAACATCTTGTATGTGAACAACATCATATGAACCAATTAGAAAGCAAAAGGGCCAACAACCCCCACACACACATGTCGCCACTCGATGTTAATTAGAAAAAACAATAATGTATTTTATTTTTTTATTAATATTTGGTTATATGGTGTGTGGACTATTGTTATATAACCCATAAATGTAATTTACTTTTTTATTCTCTTGTATGATTTGATTTTGCACATTATGTTAAAATTGTTTTGAAATTTAACAAAGCAAAAATTAAAAGCTCCTTTCCTTGCTTATTCCATACTTTCTATGGCTAAGTGTGACGTAATGAGCTAATATTGAATCTCTTAAAAACTATAAAATCATCATTATTTGTATTTTTTTAGCTAAAAAATGTCGATCATAACTATTTGATTAGTTATTTGATGGGTTATTAACATCCAATTTTCAATTAAAGATGTTACTATTTGTCCATTTCATTCCAAGTGTTTTTTAAGTGGAGTTGTTGAAATAGTCATTTGATGGGTTATTAATATCCTATCTTCAATTAAAGATACTACTATTTGTCCATTTCATTGCAAATGCTTTTTGAGTGAAGTTGTTGAAGATATGCATGAACAATGGTAATAGTTTAGTCTATCATTCACATTTTCACTCCTATGTCTTATTTATGTCTTGGGTTATCCTTTTTGCTAAGTTGCTAGCCTTTTAATACCTACATCAACCTAAAATCAACCTAATTTGTTTTTTTGATTGCAAGTGCTTGAATTGTTTTATTAATATTTGGGAGATGTTTTCTCTAATTACATTTATAAAATTATTTTAACATTAAGGATGTTAATATCACTTTTATCTAGATCACTAAAATTTAAAGTTTCTTCAAACCATACCTTTAAATTTTATTTTTTAAATACATCTTACTCACCCATGTTCTTCATAAAATTCTCATATATCACTCTATTTACTTTTTCTACATCCATATTTTCTATATTTCTTCTTGTCTTATACTCATCATAGCATTAATTTGCTAAATCAGTAAGATTTCCATGTTTGCTCTAAAGCCTTTACAACCTTCCATCAATATCATACTTATTAAATTGTCCCTATCTCAAACTCCATCATTACAGGGGATAATAGAAGAGAATCTGTTTGTCTCAATGTTATATTTCTATGACGGAATGAAAGTACAGGGGATAATAGAAGAGAATCTGTTTGTCTCAATGTTATATTTCTATGACGGAATGAAAGTACATGACTCCAATCAACTTCCCATTGAAAGGTGCAGCGTGAATGGGACCACTTCCCGCCTCCAACGTGTCCAATCCACTTCTCCACTGAAAGGTGCAGCGTGAATGGGACCACTTCCCGCCGCGTGAATCAGACATAATAGGGACCACTTCCCGCCTCCCACATTTTCCTAATTGAGGACACCAAGAATCTTATTATTGATGCCTGCGTACTAACCCCGTCAAATCTGTCGTCCTCTTCTCCTATTTGGTTCGGAATCCAATAAGGTCAAGCACCTGTCCATTTTAGGTTCACCCAACACAGGAGTAGCACCCTCCCAAATTGAGATCCAGACGTCCATCAGACTTCGCTGAGCTGTGTGGTCTTCAGCGTTAGTAGATTGGTAAGTTTTTGTTTTTATTAAAAAATGATTTAGTTTCAAACTTTAGGGTATATTTGTGTAAAGTAGTAGTTTGATTTAACCTGAGTGCATGCTAGCTTGACAATGGTTGTAGCAATCCCGAGACCCCAGTTCTCCTCCTCAAACCAGATTAAATAAGAACAAAATGAATAAGTATTATTAGAGGCAGTCGTAGAATTTGAATCCTATTTCATAGTAAAAAAAATGTAGATATAACCAATTTTTTTATAAACTAAAAAATAAATAAAAAATTTAAGGTTGATGTGAAAAGCAATAAATTTCCAAAAAGGGTGAGTGTATTTTTGGTATATAACAGTGTATGAACAATCGTTTAAGTAAACCAGATCCACAAACTCTTCACATAGTGGGAGGGGGACATGTATCACAAGCAGTTTATTGAGTTTGTTGGAGTAAAAGGACACAGAGATAAATATAATAGATATAAATATAAACATAGAACAAGTAGTTTATTGAGTTTGTTTGAAGTAAAAGGGCACACAGATAAATACAGTGGATATAAACACAAATATAGAATAATAATGAGACACAAACTTTATTTATTTATATAAATGTAGATATAATACACTGCCAATTTTATAAGGGCCAAGCCATAACGTCTTCAGTTTAACTGGCTTGATCTCCCTCTTCCCGTTAAACTTGAGAACCAAGTATACAAATTTTTTAGATTTATTATTACGATATTTTATATTAAATATTATAAAAATATTTAAATTTATTCCTAATTAAAGAATACAAAGACGATTTGCAAACATAATATATTCTTACCTATAATAAATTTAGGTGCAGTTGCAGGGCTCACATATTTCATCAAATCATTATTGTTGCATAGTAAAGGTGCACTTCAATCTTGCAGTTTTATACTATTTCTTATTGATTGTGTTGTCATCTCCAATTCCATACAATATAATCTAATTGCGAAATATAAGTAGGTCGGATGATCCACCCAAGCGGCTATGGCTTACAATGAATTGTATACTTTATAAATCTAATGGATTGTTTTTGAAAAATAGAGGAATGGTTCAGGGATGTGACCTACCCACCTTGTAGGGCATAACTATACACATAGGTCTATGTTTTAATCCATTCAAAATATGTTGAGAAGGTTAAAAGGAGAATAAGAATTTTTATTAGAAACTTATGGCATAAGATGGTTTCTTGTAACTTTATGAAAATAAAAAAGACCTTCAAAATATAAAATAAAATAGTTGTTAAAATAGTAAGCATTTAAAATTAGATATTCATATACAAAGTACATCAGTAGCCATGTAGACGCATCATTAGAAGATAAAAATTGAAATGATAAATATACTAAATCAAATATCTTGGGTAGAGAACATATTTATTAATTGAATGCATATTTGTCCATTTTTTTTAATAGATAGAAACCAAATTTTTAAAATAACTTTGGTTGCATAAAAGCCTTTCACATTGAGATTTATTTCAAAAGTATAAATTTAACATTATTTATCATCTAACCATACTTTTGGATTAGTAGGGTGCTTGACAAGATTGTATTAATCAAAATTGTGTATATATATAATGAAGGTATAGGTGGTTGGTTTGAATAATGAACTATCAACCATCTAGTTAAGTACAACTATCAAATACTCAATTTTAACAATATTACATGATGTAATAAATTCCTAGCATTCCCCCTTATTACATCATACTTTAAATAGGGGAAACAATCAACAACTTATACAATTCAAAATATCATGGACTAGGATGCACATTAGTTCATAAAATACATCATTGTGAATAGGGATAAACTCAACTACTCATCTTAGTGGGACTAACCACATTGTACTCAATCAAGGATAGGGACAAACACATCTATCCAAGATTTTACATCATAAGTGGATAGAGATACACACATCCATCGATGCAGTTGCAAATAGGAACACACTTCTTTCTCTATAGAATTTTGTGATTAGGGACACACAACCAATCACAACTATAATACTTTACTTATGATCGGGGACACACAACCATTCAAAAAATTATATGTAAATAGGGACACACTCTACTATCCACAAAACACAAGGTCTCCACTTCTCTCAAATGAAGCATTACCTCTAGTAGATAATGTAGTCTAATTTGATCTTCAAAATGGATCACAATATACCTATGTTCTACAACAAGAGAGTAGGATAAAATAATTAATCTTATCTCTTATCAAAGTCTCAAAAACATGCAAAAATAATTCTAAAAATAAAGGTATCATGATTTAAATATTTGACTTTATTAATCTTCAATTAATTAATCAATCAAACCTCAAGGTCTATGCCAATTAGAATATTCAAGCACCTCACTTCAATGTGAGTGAAATTAATCTTTTGCCAAAGTACCATATAAAGGGCCAAATATCCCTTTGATGCAAAAGCATCCAAGTGGGATCATTATTTTGGATTTTGTGCATATAGGTGTTGTATGTGGTGGTTGGTTTTATGGATATGGTGTTGTGCACATGGTTATTAGTTTTATACACATGGTTGTTGTGCACACAGTGTTTTACACATGGTTTTGACCTCTTAGATTAGCTATAAAAGGTAAGATAAAGGGACACAACTCTCCATATTCTAGAATTATTTTTTATTACTAGAAGATCATGAGTACAAATGTGGTTATTAATTACAATGACTAAAAAAATACTAGACAAGACCTCAAGGAGACAACAAAGGACCAACAAGTAATGGTAAGTTATTGATAGGGAATTGATAAGAGACTATAAAAGGAAGTAAGCAAATATTCAAGATGATTTGCAAAGGGTACTAGAAGCACTAGACATGACCGATAAGGGATTAACAAGGAATCGATAATGATCAGTGAAAGGGGTTTGTAGGGGATCAACACGAGATAAATAAGGGAGTCAATAAGGATCTAAGATGACCAAAAAGGAGTTGGTAAAACCAGCAAGGAGATTGGTCTTATGAGGAGTACTTGCAAATATGTGATTCTTTTATCAGAGCAATTATGAAGTTTATGGTAACTATGGTCATATTTTTATTTGTTTAAATATATCTATGATAATTGTGGCCACTATGGAACTATGTAATGGCTTATTTTACAATTAATATATAGAAATAATGTTGTGTTACTATTTTTTTACTTTGTACTCTGATCTTGCAGATTAAATTTTTGTTACTATTTTCTTTTTTGTTAGCGTGGAGATATTTTAGCTTCTAGAAGATGTATTTCATTAGACCCCCTCCTCTAGACTACATCCCTCTTATTATAGAGAATGTGGGATATTAGTGATTTTATTTATCTCAAAAAGAGTCTTCAACTCATCACAACTCGACAGGGCTACAAACTACACAAAAATCAAACTACTCTTGTTCATTAGGATCTTTGTATAGAGCAATTGACATCCACTATAAGATGTTGAAACATTGTGAAAAGCAAATACAATATAAAATTTTTAATATACATTCTCCCTTGCATGTGGGGTAAATGGATTAAGTGGGCTCCAAAATAAATGCATTCTAAACCACTCAACTACAACCAAAAATATTTATTTTTTGTCGATTTTCAATTATATCATTTCTTTGTTGTTTATCAATATAATCATACAACTATGAGTCTACTTCATTTTTCAATGACCAATTACAAATTGTTGTCTCCCTAAAAAATGAACATTATCACCTACATTTAATAACAATATAAATAAAAATATATATTTATTTAAATATGTTGGAACCTTCTTTCCATTTTTGGATGGTTTATTCTTTGCATTTAATAGATCATGCACAACACTTTCCTCCTAGTAAATTGTAGGTAACATTTTTCTTAATGTGCAATATAAACCTTTAGCTAGTAGCACTTTACTAGAAGTTAACTTTTAGATGACCCATGCATTGATTAGATGATAAATTCATAATAGACAACCCTCGTGCATCTTTAGATGATCTTGTTTCCATGGTATGGTCAATGGACAGTATGGTCAAAGTTCACGTTAGATAGTCATTTTTTAGATGATAATATTAAATTCACCTCAAACAACAATATATAATGATGGTAACTCTAGATGGATCTTCTCCAAATGATAACTTTAAATGGTAATATTTCTCTAGATAATAGCTCAATATCTAAACAATACTTATTCTCAAGATGGTAGCTTTTCTCTAGATGACAACTCTTCTCTAGAAAGTATCTCTAGACAACAACTCTTCTCTATATGCCATATCTAGGTAGAAACTCTAAATGACATCTCTAGATGGTATCTCTAGGCAAAAATTCCAAATAAATCATCCAAATGGTAACTCTTTTATAGATGGCAATTTCATATAACTCTTCTAGACAACAATATAAGAAGGTAATATTTTCCAAACTGTATGATTAGACAACCCGGTCACATTATTTTTATCTCTCTATCCATGTGCATCTCCAATAAGAATTAGGCTAGCAAGATACAAAGAGAAGGATTCCAACATGTTCAAACTCTAGTGTAATACTCCAAATGACTATATTTTCTATATAATACATTTATCCTTGCACTAGATGATAGTAATTCTTGTGATGGAAACTCTTCCATAATGAACAGGATACTTCGTGGATGGCTCTATAACTCCTCTGAAATAAATAAATACTTACAACACTTGTAAATACAAACAAGAATAATCAATAAGAAATATTCTTCTTCTCCAAGGTCTTTTCCTCAATCAAACTTGTGTTTACTCCTTTCTATATTCTCTAGTGGCAACACACTTTCACAAGATCTAAGAGGTGTTTCTTGCTCCTTGGAAACTAGATCAACTTCACAAATTAAAGTTTCATTTTGATATCAACTTTTTTGGATACCACATATTGGGCCGATAGGATGCTAGACAATATTGTATTGATCATAATTATGTATATATACAATGAATCCTGTAGGTGGTTGGTTTGAATAACCAACTGTGAACCACCTATTCAAGTACAACTCCCAAATACCTAACTCTAATTGTATTACATGATGTAATAAATTCCTAACATACACTACTAAAAAATATAATATTATTTTATGATTCAAATACATGATCCATATATCAATAAATTTGTTTATTTATTTATTTATTACTACTACTAACAATTAAAGACTAAAATTGGAATAGAAATAGTTGTATAGGATATTCGAGTTCAATCATTAATTTGTGGTTTAGTCTTGATAAATATGAGGTCTCCAAGAAGAAATTATTTTACACATGTATCAAGTTTTTCTTTAGAAATAAAATAATAACATATAATAATTCAAAATATAGAGATAAAAAATATGTAGTCCTTATAAAGAAGTCAAATATATATGGTGAGATTCTAGTTATGCTTGCTAATTAATAATAAAATATATTGAAGGTAACCTACCAATTTATTTGATTAATTCTTGTAAGGAGATGTCTATTGGACTTTCTCAATAGTTCAAGTGGTATTAGGATAAGAAATTCTCTCAATGCTATTGGAAAGCATTCACTAGAAGCTACATAATTGAAAAACATTCACTAGAAGCACAAATTGTCTACACCAATGAATGGTAAAATAGAAATTTCTTGAAGTTGGGTTCATCAACCTTAATTTTTATGGTACTTCAAGAGAAAACTCTAGGAATACTAGCATGTTTTCAGAATATTAAATGCAACATTCTCTTCACTTTCTTTGAATCATATGGAACTTTGAGGATGTTAGGGAACTCCTTGCATGAATACATATTACTATTGAAAGAGATGAAAATGTATTTAAATTGAGGGTATTCATAGGTTATTATTAATATTGTAAAGAAAATGGATCTAGAGATTGGAGCAACCATAAAATTATTTTCGATGTCTATCAAATATTGATGGAGGTACTTCCTTGAAAATGTAAAATTTGAAAGAGAAAGTGGAATATAGTGAGTCTTAGATACCATAGTGGTAAGTATTTGGGTTTTCATTTAGGAGACCCAAGTTCAAACACCAATACAAGGGACCCAAGACCCCTCATCAAAGCTATTTTTCAATTCATCATTTGAGTCCTCTAAGGGATACCATAGTAGTAAGTCTTTGGGTTTTCATTTAGGAGATTCAAGTTCAAACCCCGGTATGAGGGGTCTAGGACCCCTTATAAGCACTCATGCTTTTAAGTATTATAAGTCCCTTGAGAGATACCATAGTGGTATATATTTGGGCTTTCATTCAAGATATCCAAGTTCAAACCTTGAGGGGACCCAAAACCCTCATAAAAACCCATATTTTCTAAGTCTAAATCTTGAGGGAACATGGACCCCTCATAAAAACCCATATTTTTAAATTATATCACTTGAGGGATAACGTATAGGTAAGTCATTGGGTTCTCATTCAGGAGACCTAAGTTCAAACCTCGATACCCTCATTAAAATTATATTTATTACTTAAAATTTTAGCTAATGAGGCCTTAGTGTAATAGTTGCAATATATAGATGATGTAGCCCATACCAAGGTTCAAATATTGATGCACCAAATATGCTATATAGCTCAATGTGACTAAGTTGATGTAAAAGGAAAATGGCAACCCTTTCAAAACCCTACTTAAAAATAAAGTGTAATATAGTGGTAAATATATTTGATAGAAATACAAGCTATAAAACTTGTTGACATAATATATATATATATATATATATATATATATATATATATATATATATATATATATATATATATATATATATATATATATATAAATATATATATATGAGAATATCCCAATAAAAGCCACATATAGTGTATTAATTCAAATATTTATATACTTACACAAGTATAACATAAAAACTCTACATTGTAATCTACCTATGCTTATGATATCACTTTCAAGATTACTAATTGGAATAACCTCTATATTTGACAAAGATTCCATGATATTTTCTTTGGATATTATCTGAGAAGACATTTAGTTTCTTGCTTTGTAAATATGATAGAACTTAATATATATATATATATATATATATAAGGGCGGAAGAAGGGGTTTTGAAAGGAGATCCAAACCTTTTACAAGAGAGAAAACCACAAACACTAAGCAATCACACATTCAAAACAAGCATACATAGGACAACCTATAAAACTAAACAAGCTAAAGTACAATAGTCAACAAAGAGAAGTAGTCTACCAAGACCATACATAATCTGAGCCGAAGAGAATAAAATAGCCATAAGCACCTGGAGAGAGACCTGAAACACACCATATCAGACTCACCTACTAGCCATAGAGTCCACTCTACTTTTAATATATTCTAGCTAGGAGATATACTCCTCAAAATTATGGGCTAACATCTAGCTCAATCTTAACCCAAATTCCAACATGTCTTTAAATATTAGTTTCGAAGGATATTTGTGTAGACACCAAAACAACACCAATCCGATTATGTGACTGCAAACACTAATCGCTTTGACAAACACAGCCCCCAGGGCAGCCCTCAGAGGTCAAACAGTGGTCCTAACCACTTTCATAGCAATTTTGTAAGGTCAAGAAGCAATTTGGCACATTTAGACACTTTGCTCGGTATTCGTCTCACCCAGGGACGAATACTAACTGGAATTCGTCTCACCCAGGGACGAATTCTGAAATCGTCTCACCTAGGGACGAATTCCAAGTTTAACGGGCAAAAAGAAGAATGGTGCCAAGTGGCAGCCCGAGACAGTCAGTTGATGACTCCTGCCTCGCACACGTGTGTGGGTGGATAGATAGGCCGTTAGAGGACTGTCACAAGGGCGATTATGAGAGCCCAAGTCAATGGAGGACTCCCCTCCCTCATGGGAAGACATGAGCGCCACATGGCACCTATGACCAACACATGGCATTTGTGCTTCCCTCTCAAAAGAGACCCCATGGGTCTATAAAAGGTGGGACTTTTCTCACCCAAAAGGACAGATTGAAGGAGATTTCAAGCAACGAAGTGCTTCCGAGTTGAACACCCACTTGCATCCCCTTTGATTCACCTTCTCACATCCACCAATCTCTTTTGCAAGGGAGGTTGTTGGGTGGCTTTTGGAAGCTTGAATCTGACCCAAATCCAACATATGGACACCTGAATCAACCAATTTGTAGACATCCCAATCCTAAGAGGTTTTGGGCCCATCCCTAGTGGATTGGCACCAAGAATCAAGTGCCAACGGTGGGAGGCCCACTTGGGCACCCCCGCACTTTCTAAGTTTTAAAGCATTCTAGATTATTGTTTCAGGTTGCATATTGTGTTATTCTATTTGGTTAACTCATAGCTTCAATTTCATAACATTTTGATCAGATTTTATCATGCTTTGTGTCGCTTTGTTGTTTCACTAACTTGCAGGTGGCGATATCGAATTCCCGAGGATAGAGGCCAAATTGGGAGAATCCGACCATCTGGGTCATCCCAAAATGGCCCCAATTACATAACCCCCCTATTTGCAGGCATTTTGTAGGTCCCGAGATTCGACATTGGAGCAGCAGTAGGTCGGCTTTTCCAACACAGAAGAATTCGTCCCACCCAGGGACGAATAGCAGTCAGAATTCGTCCTGCCCAGGGACGAATTCCAGTTGAAGGTAGATTGGCCAACTGTTTCAATGGCAGTGGCCCTCTGGTGATGTCTTCTGTCCTCTGTCAGGTTTTCAGGTCATTTAGAGTCATTTTGTCTATCGATTTGGCTAATTATTTACATGCATCTTTTGGCGATTTTAGAGAACAAACACTTACTATTTGCAATAGGTGCTACTGACATCTTTGTTGTTTCTTTGTTCGCAGGAGGAGCAGCGAGAGGTCAAGGACTCATCAACATCAGCGGCGGCATCATCTTGGCCCGCCCATTTCAAGTGTGGGCACGCGGAAAGAGGAACCTTAAGTCTCGATTGTAGTCAAATTCTTTTAACGCTCCTAGCCCCTGAAAAGGGAGGAGGCGTATTTGTAATAGAGATCAAGAAAGTTTAATGAAAGGGCTGTGTTTTCTCCATTTGCTTGTGTCTCTTCCAATGCGTTTCTTTCGTTTCATGCAATTTACATTTCTAGGACTTAAGCGTATTTGATTTTGAATGCATCGCAATTAGTGTTTCCTTCGCTCGAAATCTCGTGCTTTCAGTGGCGATCACGGTGGGACTCTGTTCCCTGGTTTTTAAGATCACAAAAACTGATCAAATTTTTGTGTTTTGTGTTTGACAGGTACCTTTTTGGTTTCTGACTATTATTCGTCCTTGGTTGTGGCGATTGCTTTACTGAAATTCGTCTGACCCTGAGACGAATTCAAATTCGTCTCTGGGAGGGACGAATTCTGTTCTGTAATTCGTCTCACCGAGGGACGAATTTCTTGTCTGCAACTTTTTAGAGCAGAATTTCAGAAGCAACCGGTCCAAGCAGAGAAGAGGTAGGGATTTTCATGATCTCTGTTAAATTTTTTGTTTCTGTTTCTGTTTCTTTAATTGTTTTCATTTAATCCTGCATTGCATTAGGAAAAGTCATTTATGCTTGTTTCATTTTCGTTAAATAAAATGAATCCCACACACTTCACGCAATAATTTTAAACCAAGGAGCTGGTCGTAAGACCCCAGCCCCTTGAGCAAGACCAACGGTGGGTTCATCACCACCTTGGCTTAGCTTTGCATCCATTTCCCGATTGTCAACTGTTGTTAGGCGTAAATCCTGACGAAAGCTGACCGAGTGTCACTGGGGTGATTCCCATGCGCGCGAGGATAAGTCTTCTATGGTAGGTGCCATTAACAGGACAATCCCCCTTTCGTACCGCCTACGTACCACGTACCTTCTGCTCTCACGTACCTATAGTCTCCCTCTCGTAAGGGCGGGTATATAGAGAGGTTGGTATATCGGCCTGGTTGGTATATTGAAGGGGCTACCATTTTGGGAGTTATATGAGCCGTCATAATGCATTTAAACGTTCTTCAAAACCTACAAAAACAAAACAAAACATCAAAATGCACTAAACCAGTTTAGGGCACACCAATAATCCTTAAAAGAGATAATCACGGTTTGCGCATGTGTGTGTTTATTTCTGCTTAGTGTAGACAAAAAGAAAAATCATCATAAACGAGATAAAAATCTACTTAGATAGTATAGAAGCAACGCAATGGTGTACACCCGTAGCCAAGCCCAATCAAGGGCAGAAGCTCCGGAAGGTACACAAGAAGCAAGCACAAGTCGCCTTCGCTTCGATCCCGAGGACTTGGTCATACCGCCTTATCGGTCTGGCCTACAAAAGAATCCGATTCAGAATCCTCGATGGGGTATGCCCATTCAAAGCAGCCCCTTTCGGGAAGACGCCCTACATGTAGACCTTGATGTAAATAGAGAATCACCTTCTGAGGTTAGACATGAGTGGCCACAGCGTGATGGAGCGCTAGAGAGGCACACTATCCATTTGGAGGGACAACGTGGATATGGCGTCCCTTCTTTACCTCCCATCAGGACGGAAAGACAAAATCCGGAGCGCAGGGCTCCTTACACAGGGCGAGCTAACTCCGCCCGCCCCGTCCAAACCCATGAAAGAGAGTACGAGGAAAGCCATCGCATTCCTCGAGGACAACAAACAGCGTGGGAACCTTGCGTTTCCGCACTTGCTAGGTATCATGATCATACATCAAGGCCGAAGCCTCGAGTACATGTCGCCCACCTCGACAGAGGGAAGCGACCCATTGAAACTTTAGATCAGCAAACTCGAGGCAAACACATAGGAGAAACATTCGAACCTCCTGAGAAAAATAGGGTAGACCAAATTGACCCGATAGTTGCTAGACAGGCCACCCGTCAAGCCCAAATCACGCGGCTTAAACAAAGTCATCAGGAGATAGAGTACCGACACCGCTTGGATAGAGAGCGCATGCAACGCGAAGCGGATGAGTTACGCTATGAACTACCTGAGAGGGAGCCAACCCCTCGCATCCAAAGAGCCAAACAATATGAGAGGCACAATTCGTTGGTGCAGGACAGGTCTCCACGACCTCGTCAAGCTTTGCCTCCGAGATCTTATAGACCCGAGAGGGAGGCCACTCCCCGAAACAATGATGGGTACCTTCAGCGAGGACTCGATCAAGGTCATAGGTCTCGCCCGGAGACTCCTCAAGAACTTTATGAGGAGTACGAACCGAGAAATAGAATATGTTGAAACTCCCCATCAAGGCAGGAGGATTGCCATTCGGCCACCCCTCCATAGGCCCCCAGTTTACCATAACTTACAACGGGAGCGAACAAGAGAGGAAGAAATAAAATCTTTCGATGCATACCAAGCGCTATTAGAGCGTTTGGAGTCTGTGGAGACAAAAGCTGTTGGGCATCAAAAACCCACATTACGTCAACTCCGTAGTAATCCGGTGCATCCCTCAGTGCCTACACCTCTTTACCCCGAGCACTTCAAGTTGCCTCAATTGGCAATCTTTAAAGGTGAAGAGGACGCACAAGAACACGTTACAAGATTTCTAAGCCAATGCTTCGGCATCCAAGATAATGACGCATTGTTGCTTAGAACGTTCATAACCACATTCGCAGGCCCTGCCTCGGATTGGTTCACACAACTACCTAAACACAGCATAAGCAACTTAGATCAATTAGTAGATGCGTTTCTTGAACGCTTTGCCTTCAACACAAGGAAGAAGGCATCACTGAGTGATCTGGCGAGCCTCAAGCAATTTGAGGAAGAAACAATGGCAGCATATGGGAATCGATGGAGAGCTTTGCTTTCTAAGTTACCCTACCATCCCCCTATGTCTGATCTCACGCAGATGTTCGCAAAAAGTTGCTTAAAATCAATCTCTGGTCTATTGTTGCTGCGACAATACGACAACTTAGAAGAAGCTTTGGCGCAAGCCAGAGTTATAGAAGAGATTAAAATAGGCGAAGGCGCAATCGCCAAGCCTAAAAAGAAAGAGTGGAATAAAACCACCAAAATCGGGACAACGCAACCACAACATGCTGCGGTTAACCAAGTTGCGATAAATGTTCCCGCGCCTGTGCAAGAAATGCAGCCCCAAAAGGCTAATTACCAGGCAGTGCCTCCTGCTTATGAAAGAGATAATAGAAGACAGGAGCAGAATCAACAGCGTCGCCCTAGGCGACAATTCACCCCTTACACGGAGTCCAGGGACTCCCTATTTGACCGCTTGTCAGCGGAAAATTTAGTCACTCTGCCAGAAATTCAAAATATAGACCCTAATGCTCCTAAGCCTAGGGGATACAGAGAGGAATTGTATTGTAGATTCCATAGGCGCAGAGGACACGACTTAAATGGATGCTTGGAAGTTCAAAGAACTAATCCAAGATTTGATCGACAATAGAACATTGGCCGTGGACAACCCCATAGCGCCAAACAACCAACAAATGGGGGTATTCAAGGACCCTTTGCCTGCCCACGAGGCACAGGCAAAACCACTCCAGATTAACGAGGTGCGATAGAATCTTCCCATGCAAGGATTTGTGGGAATGATTAGCATAGTGACAAGGAACAGAAGGTACCCAACAGTTGCCCCCGAGGTAGCTACGAGGGAAGTTTCGACAACATCGCAGCCTCAACAACGCCCAACGCAGTTGCCTCCGCCTAGACCCGAAATCACGATACGGACCAAACTCACGCAGAGTTTGCGGACCACATCGGCTAGGCTGTCCATTTACGAGCTTATTCAACAGTCAGCACCCCATAGGGAAGCTCTTATGGACATTTTAAAAGCCATCGAATTACAACCTCACGAAGCAAATTCTTTCAACAACTTCGTGGGACATGTGAAACAATGTACGGAGCCGGTCATCACATTCAGAGAAGACGAGGTAAAAACGATATCGAATGACATGGCAGATCCACCCCTGCACGTTATCGCGTGGGTCAACGGGATCCCGTACAAGAGAGTGTTGGTAGATACTGGCTCGTCCAGTAACATCATTACCACTGCAGCCTTAAAACATTTGAAGCTGCCAGCCTCTCACATCACAGCCTCCACGTATACACTACGAGCTTTCAACGATGCAATATGCTCGACAGTCGGCACAGTTGTTCTGCCTATCCAGGTAGGACAAAAATCAATACCTACACTGTGCCATGTGTTAGAAGGCGAGATGGCTTATAATATACTGCTAGGGCGGCCTTGGATCGGGGGACATGAAGTGTGTCCCTTCGATCGCCCACCAATGCTTAAAGTATGCTTATGAAGGAGAAATACATGTAGTCCCAATGGACTTAGAGCCCTTCAAGTATTGCAATGCGGTACAATTCATGCCTCAATCGACCCTCCCTTCAACACATTTGGATTTCCAGTTAAATCCATCTAAACGAGGTTCGATACCGCAGGCACCACTGGTGACCAACAAGGCAAAATCCTAGCCAGTTGAAACTTCATCATCTGCTCCTTCATCATCAACGCCACCTATTATGGCCAAACAAAAGGACAAGGGAAAACAGATCATGGAAGAGGTTAAGCCTCTAGAAGAGAAGTTGCCCACAATTTCAACGATATCAACAGAAGAAACACCTCGCACAACGGAAGTGAAGACTCCTGAACCACCAAACATGGAATGGACTCAGGAAGGACTACCGTTTCCTCCCACCCAATCATCAACAATCACTGTTGAAATGGCCAGTACGGGCCTGGGGGAATATTTAGTGCAAAATGTTGTGGCGACGCCAGCATTGGAGTCAGTACAAGACATGGGAAGACCTCGCCTTCCCATAGGGACAGTTGTTCCTCTAGGCTACCCTCCAAACCAGACGAATTTCGTGTATGGGGGCCTTGATCATGGTCTTGAACCATGCCAACAAAAGGAAGCAGACGAAGAGCCTTTTGTTGAAAACATCAACTATCTGTCAAACCCAGATTTTGCCCTAAAATATCTCGACCAATGCAATTGGCATGGATACGGGCTAGGCAGATATGAGCAAGGGATGCGGGTCCTTTGCCAACCAAGATATCAGATGCCATATGACAAGTCAGGAGTAGGGTTCAACCACCCCCTACCCTTAGACATCTTGGTTGAAAATATGCAAGGCCTAGAAATAGGCAACAAGGGGGGATTGGCACTAGATCCGTATGCCAATCCAAATACAGAATACACATTGGGAGACTACCTCCCATGGTCAACAAACACCCCTGGAAACAACAATAATCCCTCTCCTTTGCTAGAGAGAGGCGAAAGTTCAGAGATTAATCCTCAAAGAGAACATCAACGACTTTCGGACATCTTTCTGAAGCTGTTCCCCTTAGAGGTTCCAGATGAAACAATACAGTGTCAAGGGAATCAGGTCCCTCCACCAAGAGTGGAACAACCACAATGGGACCGGATTAACTTACTTGGAACAAGGAGGGTCCTCAACGTCGCAAGCAACAATTGCTGAAGAGAATGAACATTTTTGGGTCTCCGAAAGTGATTCAGAAGATGAGACTGAGATGGACTATCTCAGACATGCACGACGACATCACCGCCCTTTAACTCATGAAGATCTAATGGGACAGATGGGCATACGGTTAGGGCATGAATGGTGGGTAGACCCTGCAAGGTGGGACCAAGTATTGGATCCATGGCTCCAAATTCAAGATGAGCATCGTCCACCTCGAGATCCCATCATGACATCAGTGCTGAGAAAAGACCCTGCCATCCTTTTCGCAAATAGGGACGAATTCGCACCTAGGGAAGATCCATTCGTGCCCGTTCCCGTAGAGCCAGATCTAGAGTATAGGGAGCATCTAAAAGAATCGAGCTATCACACCCACGGTTCTGGAGACCAAATTCATTCCATCCACATGATCTCCATTGATTTGACCGCACCCATCCGCAATCCGGCCGATCCATCACAATCATTGCACCTAGACATAGATGCCATCGACTGGGATCGCGTCAATTCACCTTTATCACCATCAGAGTACTGGCCTTTCGGTGAAATGCTTCATTCCACCCCAAGGACAACTCAGGATATTTTTTAGGCTGAAGAGGGACCCGAGGTTCCAAACGTAGATCTAAACTCAGCTAATGATATCCATTTGATCCCAACTCCACATCAGTTGGAGGACGGATCCCACATGTCAGTCGAGGAAATGACTGACGTAGACATCGGCTTAGACCCAACGAATCCACAGATTATCAAGGCGGGGGTAAGTCTTTCCCCCGAAGAGCAAGCCGAATACATCGCCCTTCTCAAAGCGAAGAAGGAAGTTTTTGCATGGTCATACAGAGACATGCCGGGACTAGACCCGCGACTAGTCACGCATAATTTAACGCTTGATCCGACAATCAAGCCCGTAAAGCAAAAACTACGAAAGATGCACCCAACAGTGGCCTTGATGGTCAAAGATGAATTACAAAAGCTGTTGGATGCACAGTTTGTCATCTGCGTGGATTATCCGCCATGGCTGTCCAACATGGTTCCCGTCAAGAAGCCCGATGGGAGGATTCGCATATGCACCAATTTTTGAGACCTAAACAAAGCGAGTCCTAAGGATGATTTCCCCTTGCCAAGCATCGACGCGCTAGTAGACGCTACAACAGGTCATGAAATGCTCTCCCTAATGGATGGCTTCTCAGGATACAACCAAATTCGTATCAATCCTGAAGACCAACTTAAAACGGCGTTCACAACGCCTTGGGGGACATTTTGTTATAAGGTCATGCCTTTTGGCCTTAAAAATGCTGGCGCTACCTACCAACGTGCCATGACATATATCTTCCATGATTACATGCACAAAACTATGGAAGATTACATGGATGATTTGTTAGCCAAGTCTCTTTTGCGCTCAGATCATCTCGGTGACTTAAGCAAGATCCTCGATCGCCTCATAGAGCATAAGGTCAGACTGAATCCCAAGAAGTGCGTATTTGGCATCACATCTGGAAAACTCTTGGGTTTTATAGTCTCAAAACGAGGCATCGAAGTGGACCCAAAGAAAGTCAAGGCAATCCTTGAAATGGCTCCCCCAACTACCATCAAGCAGCTCAGAAGTCCGCAAGGAAAGGTCGCGTCGATTAAACGCTTCATAGCGCAATTATCCGACAAATGCCGACCCATGAACAAATTATTGCACAAGGGAGTTACATTTCATTGGGATGACGAGTGCCAGTCGACCTTTGACGAAATCAAACAATACTTGGCTTCGTCGCCAGTATTGGCACCACCTAGACCAGGAGTGCCATTCTACTTATACATCTCAGCTACTGAGGTGGCACTGGGCGCCATGCTAGCCCAAAAGAATGAACTTCACAAAGAACAGGCTACTTACTATCTTAGCCGCACCCTGGTCAGTTACGAACTTAACTATGCATACGTTGAGAAACTCTGCTTGGCAGTGGTGTTTGCTACCAAGAAGCTACGCCACTACATGCTGAGCAACACTACGTATGTTGTGTCTAAGGAGAATCCATTGCGATACATGATGAGTCGTACTTATCATAGTAGTCGCACGGCGAAATGGATCATGTTGTTGATGGAATTTGACATTGAGTTCATTGGGAAAAAATCTATCAAAGGACAAGTCATAGCCGATCAACTAGCAGAGGCTCCTCTTGAAGACGATCAGCCTCTGGTCATAGAACTACCCGATGATGGGGTCTTCCATGTCTCAGAATCGCCAGATTCTGATGAGCCTGAGTCATAGGCCGACATAACCCTATTCTTTGATGGTTCTAAATGCGAGCAAGGTGGTGGCACGGGAATTGTATTCTTCACACCGCAGGGCGCTCCAATGCCCATGTCATTTAAATTAAACTTCCAATGCACCAACAATAATGCAGAATATGAAGCCTTGCTCCTAGGTCTTTAGACAGCAATCGCCATGAACATCAAATGATTGAATATCTTTGGTGATTCGCTGTTAATAGTCAATCAAGTCAAAGGGGTATATCAATGCAAATGCCTAGTCTTGAAGGCCTATAAAGCCCTCGTGGACAAATTCCTGGCAAAACTTGAGTGGTATGACATCGAGGCACTCCCTCGATCATCGAATCATTTTGTGGACACAATGGCCTCCTTGGGGTCATTAATCCCGCAAGACCTTTTCGGTGATATGACAACCATTCAAGTCAAAACCTTATCGCAATCCGTGATGGAGCGTGCAAGCTCAGACTTGACACCAGGAATCCACATGATCCAGATTGAACCATCCTCGGATAAGTTCTTTCAAATTCGAGACCGTCTGAAATGTGCCAACTAGGGGTCCTTGTTTTCCCCCACTCCCACTAATAGCAACACAACGCTATTCTTACAAGTTCTATCCCATTCAGCATTTGTTAGGGAAGAACTTCGAAAGGGATTGGCTGTTCATACTGTCGAGGTTTCCGATCAACAAGACTGGTATTTACCCATAAGAGACTACCTCAAGTTAGGTAATCTTCCCTTTGGATTGACGCACGCCGCAAAATGAACATTCAAGTAGAAAGCGGCTAAGTATGTCTTGATAGGAGACATTTTGTATCATCGCAGCTATGACGGAATTCTTCTTCGTTGTTTGGACCAGCAAGAGTCCACTTGGGCAGTCGCCCAAGCACACGATGGTACATGTGGTGGTCACTTTAGTGGTATGGCCATCGCAAAGCGCATTCTCCGCATGGGCTATTATTGGCCATCTTTAGAGCGAGATTGTTGCGAATATGTCAAGAAGTGCGTGAAATGTCAACATCATGCCAATTTGATGCACGTACCTTCCCGGGCCCTACGGACGAGTCCGATCTGCTTGGCCATTTTTGTAGTGGGGCCTCGATCTAATCGGAAAGATCTCCCCTGCATCGTTAGGCCGTCACACGTTTATCATAACGACCACAGAGTATTTTACCAAATGGGTGGAAGCAATTCCGTTAACCTCAACAAAAGGACCCCGCATTGTGGAGTTCATATTGCATAACATCATATGTCATTTTGGTATTCCATCCAAAATAATATCGGATAATGGGCCATCATTCAAGAACAAAGACGTGCGTGCTTTGACCACAAAGTACAAAATTCAGCACAACTTTTCAACGCCCTATTATCCGTAAGCAAACGGGCAAGCAGAAGCATCAAATAAAACACTAGTGGCCATCCTTAAAAAGACAGTCACAGACAGTCATAAGGATTGGCACATACAAATCCCACTTGCCCTTTGGGCTTACCGCACTAGCATTCGGACGCAAACTGGGGCAACTCCGTTTTCGCTCGTGTATGGCTTAGAGGCAGTAATGCCTCTCGAGTTGGAAATTCCTTCCCTTTGCATATCAATGTAGGATTTCAGAGTTCATCGATGATGACACTGCACGGCAGGCCTAGTTAGACCAACTTACGTTGCTTGACGAACGACGCGTGAATGCTCTCGAGCACTTACGTATCTATCAAGAGCGGCTTAAGAAAGCTTACAACATGAAAGTTCACCTAAGGGACTTTCGGGTTGGTGATTTGGTTTTGAAGGAAAACCAACAGAACTCTAATTTTCCGTCCCACCTAAGGGACAAGTTCATGGCAAATTGGTTAGGTCCATATGTCATTGATAGCAAAATAGGACCCGGGACGTACCGGCTAGCTTCTCTTGACGGTATCAAGGAAACAGAACCCTTGAACATCAGTCATTTGCGACCATTTTATATCTAAGAGAGCCATATCCCAAAAATGCTCCAAGGATCCATAAAATCGCTTTGTTAAAAACACAAAAGCTCCAAGGATTATTGCAATCACTTGGTCAAACCAAAAAGCTCCAAGGATTATCGCAATCACTTGGTCAAACCAAAAATCTCCAAGGATTATCGCAATCACTTGGTCAAACCAAAAAATCTCCAAGGATTATCGCAATCACTTGGTCAAACCAAAAAGCTCCAAGGATATAACAAGACCCTCTGGAACAGCAGCCTGCTCTGGCTCCCACTACTCCTCCATGTTATGCATGTTCGGTTGATCCGGAGCGCCCAAGTCTACATCCTCATCCCCCACATCCAACATGTCCGCATCATCCAACGGACCTCCCCAATCATCCCCTGCTGCCTCAGCACCCTCCACTCCTGCCTCCGTGCCTCCCATTGGCCCCTCTCCTCTCCATCATCGTAGTACCCACCACGAGTCATCCTCAGTGGTAGTCCCGACGTCATCTATGTCTGGGATGTCAATAACCACATCTGAATCCTCGCCCAATGGCACGATGATCGGTGGATCTAAATCCCTCTCATCTCCCCGTTGTCGATAGACCACAGGCTCACCAGGCAACCCCTGGTGCACCCCAAACAATCGTGTAACCCGGCTGTATGAAAAGAACTCATGCTCCGTTTCGTGCCTCCCAGTCAACCACCACTCCCTGCGTACACGATGAAGCCACTCTCCAGCCTCTGGCTAGGCTAGACAATCCTAATAAGGGTACCAAAACACCTCCCCTGAAGTGAGCCGAGAAAAGGCATCGGTATAGTGCTCTACAGCACCTGCCGCCGACTCTGCCCCTGCTCCGCAGACCGCCACCACAAAATTGCATAGCCTATCTCCGTGTCATCCATCGCTACCCGAGTCATCCACGGTAACCCGGTCGGCCTCTCCACTACTATGTTCTACCAACCCCAGCACTGTAGCAGAAAAATGCAACTGACGCCCTTCCGCTGTCGACAGCGGACCGCATACAACTCCCCGTAGAGCTGTGCCAACAATGTTTGTCCCCATCTCAAAATTAGTGGTGCCTCTATCGGGCACTCTACCAACTGCCATACCAAATCCATCAGGTTCCACGAGAACCTCGTGCCGGACGAATCAGGTAGAAGCATGTTAGAAATGAGGCCCATCAAGAATGCGTGCCTCACTCCTAACACCCCCCTCTCCTACCACCAGCCAACCAAAATCCCGCCAGCCTGGCAGTCCACCTCGGCTGTCTCCATTGGGTTTGTTACACCCAGCCGCCCCCCATGCCCAAAGCATCTCGTAAGTACAACAATCCACTGATCATGTGGCGATGACCTAATGGGTAGTCCATCTATCGGAATCCGAAGCAACCAATAGACATCCTCCAAAGTTACAGTCATCTCCCCTGTCGAAAGATGGAAAGTGTTGGTCCGCGGATCCCAAAGTTTGATCAAGGCCATCAGATAGGCCTGATCTGGGACCACGAGGCTCCGGTCGAGACACCTGCTTGAGCCCAAGGGCATCAAGCCATTCCCAATCACCATCAGTCAGTGCACCCCGTGCCTCAGTAAAGGCAGTAGGTACACGGTACCGGCTTCGAACCTGCAAAAGAAAACAATTCAACAAAAAAAAAATTAAAAATCATGGAAAAGAACTGTACAGCATAAAAATAAAATACAAGTAGTTATCTTCAATCCAGTTTTAGGATTTAAGTTTTAAAACACATTTTGAAAAATAGCATCACAAAAACAATTAAATAAAACATGTACAAATTTAAACAAAAATAAGCTCTAGAAGACACTTACAGGTTTCGCTTCGGCTCTGCTGCTCAAACCAGTTTATGCACTCATGATGGCAGAGAGAATTCCAGCAGTGCTTCTCTTCGCAGAATTACCTCCTCCTCCCAGAGCTCCAAAATCGCAAGAAAAAAATGACACAAATGAGCCCAAATGCAAGTTTTGGCCCTTAAATAGGCCTTTGAGCTGGAATTCATCCTTGACTGGGACGAGCACTCAAATTAGCACTCATCCCACCCAGGGACGAATTCTACAGCTGGAATTCGTCCCACCTAGGGACGAATTCAAACCAGCACTTCAAAAACATCAAAAAAATGATCAAAAATGCACTAAAAACAGACAATAAATTTGCCCGATAGGAGTGCTATTGCACCTGACATCCAGAGCATAAAAAATAGACATTGGAGTCACAAATTATCACTATACTACTCCCTAAGAAGGATACCATATCCGGACCACTCCATGGGAGACGGATTTTCAAAAATTTAATCCCCAAATGGTGTCACAAAAAAACAATAAAAACAACAAAAAATGCAACATAAAAACAAAGCAATAAGCATTTCCGAACACAAGTGCTCTCGCACTTAACCTCTTGGCATAGAAAATCGATGTCGGGGTTCAAATTGTCACTCTCCTACTTCCCCAAGAAGGCTATCATAGCCGGACCGCTCCACGGGAAGATGGGTTTTCGACGATTTCACCCCATTATGGCATCACAAAAAGGGTTAACACCCACCAAAAACAGGTCCAGATGTTGGAAAAATTGCACATGCTTAAACGATAAACCATCTAAAGGCACCCTTGCACAAGTCATCTTGGGTCAAGCGACTCATCGCTTTTCTCATGAAGGTCATTCCCTCATCGATTCGTCACTTGAGGGGGTAGTCACACTTAGTCACCAATCAACAATCACACACCCAATTAAGGAAAACGACATGCATTCAAAGAATCATTGACAAAGACAATTACGCTCCTGCTTGGGGCGATAAACAAGCAACAATCAAATCAATCAAACACTTGGCATTTCGTGAATCATGAACACAAGATTCCCCTGAGGATAAAAGGTTGCGCCCTTTGCCTAATCATGATTGATCAATGTCCAAGTTCAAGTCACACCTCACCAAAACAGGTTAACACTTGAAATCAAACTCCTTAGCTCATCAGAAGCAAGGATTCAAGAATGCATGCCCTTTCCATGCTTGGGGCATCAAAAGTTGGTTAGGTTACCAAGAAACCCTAATCATTAGTGCTTTGGTTATCTATTTTTGCTCAGCGCTGCGCTATGCACAATGCATCCCAAAAAGGGGCATCTGTAGACACCAAAAAAACACCAATCCGATTATGTGACTGCAAACACTGATCGCCTTGACAAACACAGACCCCCAGGGCAGCCCTCAGAGGTCAAACAGTGGTCCTAACCACTTTCATAGCAATTTTGTAAGGTCAGGAAGCAATTTGGCACATTTAGACACTTTGCTCAGTATTCGTCTCACCCAGGGACGAATACTAACTAGAATTCGTCTCACCCAGGGACGAATTCTGAAATCGTCTCACCCAGGGACGAATTCCAAGTTTAACAGGCAAAAAGAAGAATGGTGCCAAGTGGCAGCCCAGGACAGTCAGTTGATGACTCCTACCTCGCACACGTGTGTGGGTGGATAGATAGGCCGTTAGAGGACTATCACAAGGGCAGTTATGAGAGCCCAAGTCAATGGAGGACTCCCCTCCCTCATGGGAAGACATGACTGCCACATGGCACCTATGACCAACACATGGCATTTGTGCTTCCCTCTCAAAAGAGACCCCATGGGTCTATAAAAGGTGGGACTTTTCTCACCCAAAAGGACAGATTGAAGGAGATTTCAAGCAACGAAGTGTCTGCCGAGTTGAACACCCACTTGCATCCCCTTTGATTCACCTTCTCACATCCACCAATCTCTTTTGCAAGGGAGGTTGTTGGGTGGCTTTTGGAAGCTTGAATCTGACCCAAATCCAACATATGGACACCTGAATCAACCAATTTGCAGACATCCCAATCCTAAGAGGTTTTGGGCCCATCCCTAGTGGATTGGCACCGAAATCAAGTGCCAACGGTGGGAGGCCCACTTGGGCACCCCCGCACTTTCTGAATTTTAAAGCATTCTAGATTATTGTTTTAGTTTGCATATCGTGTTATTTTTTTTGGTTAACTCATAGCTTCAATTTCGTAACATTTTGATTAGATTTTATCACGTTTTGTGTCGCTTTGTTGTTTCACTAACTTGTAGGTGGCGATATCGAATTCCTGAGGATAGAGGCCAAATTGGGAGAATCCGATCATCTGGGTCATCCCAAAATGGCCCCAATTACATAATCCCCATGTTTGTAGGCGTTTTGCAGGTCCCGAGATTCGACATTGGAGCAGCAGCAGGTCGGATTTTCCAACACAGCAGAATTCGTCCCACCCAGGGACGAATAGCAGTCAGAATTCGTCCTGCCCAGGGATGAATTCCAGTTGAAGGTAGATTGGCCAACTGTTTCAATGGCAGTGGCCCTCTGGTGATGTCTTCTGTCCTCTGTCAGATTTTTAGGTCATTTAGAGTCATTTTGTCTATTGATTTGGCTAATTATTTACATACATCTTTTGGCGATTTTAGAGAACAAACACTTACTATTTGCAATAGGTGCTACTGACATCTTCGTTGTTTCTTTGTTCGCAGGAGGAGCAGCAGAGGTTAAGGACTCATCAACATCAGCGACGGCATCATCTTGGCCCGCCCATTTCAAGTGTGGGCACACGAAAAGAGGAACCTTAAGTCTCGATTGTAGTCAAATTCTTTTAACGCTCCTAGCCCCTGAAAAGGGAGGAGGCGTATTTGTAACAGAGATCAAGAAAGTTTAATGAAAGGGTTGTGTTTTCTCCATTTGCTTGTGTCTCTTCCAATGCGTTTCTTTCGTTTCATGCAATTTACATTTCTAGGACTTAAGCGTATTTGATTTTGAATGCATCACAATTAGTGTTTCCTTCGCTCGGAATCTCGTGCTTTCAATTTGATATTAAAGGATATTGTCGGGTTAGCATTTTAAAATTATATTCTTATGAGTTTGGTAACACATAAGATTGCAAATTATTTAAAAAACAATTAAAATGCTGGACAAAAATATTATTTTAAATGCATATAACATTTGTAGATATGGAAAATGTTAAAAATAAATGAATACTACCTAAGGGATAGACAACATAAAATTTTATATCATAGTTTTTATAATTAACTAAAATGCATATTAGTTGGTTTTATTAATAAAGGGAATCATGCAATTTTTTTTGTTTGATGCTTGGTTGAATTCTTATCCTCTTATTTTTAATTTAAAATGACAACCATTGGTTGGGGACTCTTTGCCTTGTATAGGTTCAAAAGTAAATATTTATATTGATAAGATCAATAATCTAGGATTTTAGATTTTCATTAGGAATTTTATTAAAAGAGGGAATCTCAAAGAAGCAATGGAAGAGCTCTCTAAAATATGCTCCAAGAGTTCTATTTATCCATTTTCATGATGGATAAGTTGGTTTGATATATATCAAAATATAGTAGATATTTAATCAAGTTAGAATATTAAGCTTTAAAATATTAGGATAATTTTTTCCTACTATTTTCCTTGGAATAATATTTGTAACTTAAACCCCCCTTAAGGCCTTGTCATTCCATTGGTTAATAGTTCTATATATTTTTTTATCAATTATAATTTGTATAAAATATGATATCATGAACCTTTTAGGTATGCTTTGTGTAAGAAAGAGGTAGAAACATTACATCATCTAATTCTTTTTATTTTCTATTTGCTTTTATTACTTGGGTTATTTTTATGATATTATGAGAATATGTTAGGTTATTCAATCAATTTAGTTGAGTGTTTCTAGGCATAATGCTCATTATGGGAAGTTCAAAGTGTTGAAAAAATATTCTAGTATCCTCATTATATTATCTGAATATACATGCAAGGGTGATCTCTAATTAAAGTTTATGCATTAATCCATGGTGTCCAAAATTTAGGTTTGTCGATCTTAGATGGTACTACAAAATAAAATTCAAACACAAGAAAATATTTATAATACCAAAAGTAATTTTTCTCAATTGCTTTGAATCAAATAGGACTTCAAGGATGCTTTGTCACTTCTTGCATTAATAAATATTACTAA
The DNA here is from genome assembly GCA_028583015.1 of Wollemia nobilis. Lineage (NCBI taxonomy): Eukaryota > Viridiplantae > Streptophyta > Pinopsida > Araucariales > Araucariaceae > Wollemia > Wollemia nobilis. The sequence continues at coordinate 244,907 of JAQPPZ010003406.1, forward strand.
TTTTTAAATGGTTATATGGAATGGAAGCATGCCCCACCCACACCACATCATGATGACATGGTGGTATTACAACTCCTTGCAATTATGCATGTATCACCTAACAAGATTCAAATGAGGGTCCCCTCAAAAGTTGAAGAATCTAACCAATGGAGCTAATACCATTTAATATGAATCAATATTACTATTAAAAAGGGATGAAAATATATTTTAATTGAGAGAATTCATAGATTATTATTAATATTGTGAAAAAAGAACCTAGAGATTGGATTAACAATAAAATTAATTTGGATACCCATCAATTATTTATGGAGGCATTAACTTAGAAATCTAAAGTTTGAAAGAGTAAAAGCATAGGTTAGTGGTAAGATATTTGATTTAAAAAACAAGTTATGAAATATGAACTACTTGATATAATATTTTTTGATTAGGTAGAAAATAAGGAATTTTGAAAGGGTCCTCGAACCTTTTACAAATTTATAAATTAGAACCACAAAGTAGCCATAACAAAATCTAAGAAAAATGTCAGAGTATAGGGGAAGTACTAGCCCACAATAGAAACATGGGATAAGTGACAGATAGCAAACACATAAACAAAACATAACAGTAGAGAACCAGAGATAGAACCCACTAATTCCAAATCCAACAAGAATAGAGTAAATAGATGAAACTAAGAATCAAAATGCCAAATAAGAGAGAATAATAAACTATTGTTATTGATGTGGATAATATTATTTCTCACCAAAGAAATAAGGTCTTGTGAGAAATTCTCTTTCCAGATAGACATACCTTCATTTTGAACTCCTATATTGGTAAGGAAATTTGCAACCTTGTTACCTTCCCTATAAATATGCTTACTTTGGTAGTTCAAAATTTTTCTTAGAAATTTTTTTATTCATCCATAATATTACCAATATTCCAATTGGGTGAAGTCTTTTCAATGAGGATATTGACAATGTATAAAGAATCCCCTTCCATAATAATCTTATTAGATCCCATTGAGTCAAGCAAGGATAAACCTTGGAAGAGAGCCCTAGCCTTTGCAAAATTACTATTTTGGTGACCAAGGTTATCAACAAAGGCTATAATTTATCCACTGGAGTTTCTAATCAATCCTCTAGCTCTTGCCATCCCCGTATTTCCTTTGGATGGTCCATAAAAATTCAATTTAATCTAGTCTAAAGGGGGAGACCTCCATTTGGTTTACAACCTACTCGAGCTAGCATGAGGGGGCTAGGGACCCTAATGAAGGAAGCCTCAAAAGGAGGAACATTAGAGGGGGGAAAAGAGATAACCATGATGTTTTTAACTAAAGTGCTAAGAATTCTAAAACCCACTTGAAAGGCCCTATATTTACTTACTTTCCAAACCCCCCAAAAGAAATGAGGGAGGTAGAGCTTCCATAGGATATGATATTTGGGGGTAAGGAAGGGAGAAAAATATCAATGATAAAAAATATCTTGTAGAGAATTTGAGGCTACCCAACTGACTCCCCAGGTTGAAATAAAAAAGCAAAAGATATCCAAGGAGAAGGAACATTCTAAAAGGATATGTTGAGTGTTTTCCTCATGAGTCCTACACAAATAACACCAGTTAGGAATGTCCATTCCTCTTTTCGTAATATTCTCTAAAGATTTTTTTTTTTTGGAGGACAAGCCAAAGAAAAATAATTAACTTTGGGGGTAAGTTCCTTGAACTAGACCAAATTACAAGGGAACCAACAAGCATTCTCATCAACAACAAGGTAGTAGGAAAACTTCATTGAAAAGGTGCCACTCTTCTCTTTTTCTATATTAACGCATCTATGCAAAAATATTTCATGAGAACCTGGGATTTTAATGTAAGATCAAGGGTTTTCAAGGGAATCTCCACTCCTTGAGCTGGGATAAACCTCATAATATATTTTTATTTCTTAATACCATTGACTTATTCAATATAGTTTACCACTTTGGGACCAAAGTATTGAGAAATTTTAGGCCTTAAGATAGCAAAATAAGGAGTTTTCATGAGAGGCATGTCCTCAAGCCATGGGTCTTCCTAGAAGTCAATACGTTCTCCACTACCTAATCTCCATTTAAGACCTTTTTAAAGAAGATATTTTGTTTTAACAATGTTGTTCCAAAAGGTTAAGCCATGTAGGGGGTTTGATCTTCCATGAAGCTTAATCCCCTATTCAAGTATTTAGCAAATATAATCTAGGTCCATCCATTGTTATCTTGAGAAACCAATCTCTAGCTTTGTTTTTTTGGTAAAGCTTTGTTCATATGTTTAATATTTCTCAACCCAAGGCCTCCTGCACTTTTCTTGGAGCACACCTGGTCCTAGAAAATAAGATGAAATCTCTTTTTATCCTCTTCCCTGACCATAGAAAGGTTTTTTGAAATTGTTCTAATTTTTAAGTGATTTTCCATAAATTTAAAAAAAAAAATACTTACAAGCTTTGAAGAGTAGATTTGACCAGCTCGATATTTCCTCCTTGACTTAGAAGTTTTACCTTCCAAAAGTGGATTCCATAGTTCTTCTTTGATCCTTCCTTTGAACAAAGGCAACCCTAAGTAAATGGAGGGGAATTCAACAATGGTAGATTTCAAGATTCTAACTACTTGACATAATAATAAATAATATATTTTGATACCTTTTCTTCGTACTACTTCTTCTAATGTCTTAATAAAACCACACATAGTTATATATCACCACATACACACAAGATACATTGTACTCTATGCATTTTTATAATCACTTTCCAGATCACATATAGGATTAGTCACTAAATTTGACCAATATTCAAACTTGTTTTCTTTAGAATATTTTGAAATTATGTTAGGAGATGTTCATTCTTCCTTTGTAAACAAGATATGATTTTATATGAAAGGATATTAGTAGGATAATATTTTAAAAGTAAATTTTTATGAGTTTGATAGTAAATATAAAGAGTTTATAATTAACTACAAATAATATTAGAAGGTTTATTAATAAAGGAAATCATGCTTATTTTTTGTAATTATTATCCTCTTTTTCTTGATTCACAGTGGTAATCATTGCTTGGGGTCTCTTTTGCCTTTGTATAGTTTCAAAAGTAAAAAATTACATGATATGAGTAATAATTTAAAGATTTGGATTTCCATTTGGAATTTGATTGGAAAAGAGGATGCCAAAAAAGTAATAGAAGAGGATGCCAAAAAATCAATAGAAGAGCTCTAAAAGATGCTTCCAAAGTTCTATTTTTCCATTTTTATGAATGGATAAGTTGATTTAAAGCATATCAAGGAGAGTATATATTCAATCAAGTTAGGGTATAAAGCTTTAAATAATTAGGATATTTTATTCCCAAGTATTTTCCTTGGAAGAATATTAGTTACCTAAACCCCTCCATAAAGCCTTGGATTCCTTTGGTTAGCAATTCAAAGAAAATTATTACCAATGATAGTTTGTATGAAGGATGATATCATGAGCATTTAGGTATATTTTTCTTGAGGATGTAGAAACATTAAATCATTTAATTCCTTTTTATTTTCATTTTAATTTTATTATTTGTATTACCATTTAAATATTACTAGAACATATTGGGTTATTCATTCGATATTGGAAGAGTTAAATGAACAATTGATTTAGTTGTTTCAAATCTAAATATTGACTCTCTTGTTGAATATTTATAGGTATGGTGAACTCCATAGAAGGGGGTGTGGAAAAATATATGGTAGCATCCTCATTACATGATTTGAATATACATGTAAGGATCATTTATAAAAATTAAGTTTGCACAAAGTATCTACATCAATCCATTGTAAAATATAAATATCTAGAAGTTGAATTTATCAACATTACATTTGATGGTATTTCAAGAGAAAACCCTAAGAACACTAGCATGAATTCAAAATATTAAAAGTAAAATTCTCCTTACTTGCTTCATATCGAACTTCAAGGATGCTAGGGCACTTCTTACATGAATAAAATTACTATAAGTATGGTGAGCACCATAGAAGGAGGTGTGGAAAAAAGCATGGTAGCATTCTCATTACATGATTTGAATATACATGTAAAGGTCATTTATAAAAATGGATTTGCACAAAGTATCTACATCAATCCATTGTAAAATATAAATATCTAGAAGTTGAATTTATCAACATTAAGTTTGATGGTATTTCAAGAGGAAACCCTAAGAACACTAGCATGTTTTCAAACTATTAAAAGTAAAATTCTCCTTACTTGCTTTATATCGAACTTCAAGGATGCTAGGGCACTTCTTGCATGAATAAGATTACTATTAAAAAAAGTATAAAGATATATTTTAGTTGAAAGAATTCATAGATTATTATTCATATTATTGAAAAACAGTTCTAAAATACTAAATCAACAATAAAATTATTCTAAATGTCCATCAATCATTAATAAAAACATTTAATTAAAAATATAGAATTTAAAAAAATAAAAAATAATATTAGCGACAAATATGTTTTAAAAAAACACAAGCTATTAAATCTGAACTAAATAACTTATGAATAGATAATATATTTTAATATTTAATAATAATAAAAAAATCCAATAAAAACCATATAATATATATAAACATACACAAAGTATATTAATTCATATAGACAAATGCATCTAATATAGAGTATATTAATTCTTATATAATATCTATCTATATATAAGTACACCACTTGAGCATATCCTTTGAGCCAGTGAAGGACTAGATGAAGATAACGTTTGGGTTTTCCTTTTATGATTCAAAGGCAAGTGCCCACTATTTTTTCTGTTCTTATTTATTCGACTTAATGTCAAGACAGAAATAAATGAAGTTGATACCACACCTAGTGAGGGCATCTCCTCATCGGCCGCTTCAAATATCATAATCTGTAACAACCTCTCAGCTTGTTATAAAATAATAAGCATGGATATAATAAATGTCAAAAGCATGATAATCTTATCATCGCCATCTCAAGCTTTACAATCTATCACTTTAAGAACCTTGGCATTTGGATATGTTCGAAAATATATATACCTTAACTGTAAGGAAGTCTCGTTGTCTTGACCAGTTCTTTCTTTGATGAATGCTGTTATTGGTATCTGGGAATCATGAATCAACTTTTATTAAGCACAAGAACGCATTAACATAATTTGAGATTGAAATAAGCTCATTCTCATACTAAACGTCCTCATACCTGCCTCACCTGTGGATGCAACTTACTATTTTCCTCTAATTGTTGCATTTCCTGGCCACAGCTAAGTTAAAGTCAGTGTAAACTTCTTAACTCTTAGTCTTTCTCTCCAAACGTGCTCCCCTCTCTCTAAAGTCTCTATACCATTCTTAATCTATATGACCTAAGCATTACAAGGAAGGAATGTCGTTAGGGTATAACCTTTTGAGTGTGCTCATCCATTTGCATCAAAAGCATTTCGCCCTGTAAAAGAAAGGCATCACATGTTCTATCTTAAAGGAGAATAATGATACGCCAATTGTGATCTATAAATTAAAAAAAAAAATTAAAGTTTTGCTTTTTGAACTTTAAAGAACAGTATATTAAAAAAACAAACTTATATGCTTTGCCTTAATTGATCTAATGCGTTTGAGTCCTCGTTCTAGTCCATCTTCTAGCCCTTCTAGCTCTTTCAACTCTATGCCTTCCAACTCTTTACCATTCATTTGTCTGAAAATGAAAACAATTGGATTAGTATGAATCCACGTATCCATGATGTACTTAATTTTATTTATTTTTTCCTCTTTATTTATTTATTTTCTCGACAAAAATAGGCTATCAAATCGCTTATTACCTGCATAGACGACTCAGATTTTCATAACGCTCGTTCATCTTTACCAACTCGATGTTATTAACCTGACAGACAATAAACATCTCTTTTTCAGAGCCCACATTTCTATGATAAAGTTTCTACCTAGCTTAAATAATATATAATAAAACATTATGTTTAGAAACATAGTTTAAATTAGTATTTCTAACGGAGTGTCTTGGGTGCACAACTATCTCATAAGGTTGTTCTGCACTTTAAAAAAGGACTAAGTAGAGCATCTTAAGGTTACGAAGAGAGGTAAGTCTATATGCATTTAACGAATAGATCAAGTATCTATTTACTAATTATAAAATTTAAATATAATTGTTTATTTGAAAAATAAGAAGTTATTTTCTATTAGATTAATTTTTAAGTTTTAAAATATTTAGTTTTTTTGGTTGTCATTTACAATAAATCATAAGCCTGGCTCAAAATACTATCTTAATGTTTATGTTATATGACTTTGGCTCTAAATATCCTCTTCTATATTCCTAATAATCATTTAAAATATTTTTTAGTCTGTTTATACTTATAGTTATATATTATTTTGATTATTTTGTTTTGATTAGTTGATTGGAAGGGGTTTTTAAAGGGTTTCCCAATATTTTGACAAAAGAGAAACCCACGAGAAGAGGATCCATGATGTAGGAGCATCATCGGGTGAATTGGATCCCGCACACCAAAAAAAGAAAGAAAATATAGTATGTTTTAAATTTTCTTTTTTTTGCTGTAGCTTTTTGGTTTGTGGCCAGCATTTAATTATTTATATTAAATAAACTGTCTATATTTAGTTTGTAGGGAAACTAGAAAAAAAATAGCAATAAACAACGTGGAGCCATCTCATTGCAAGAAAAAACAATATAATTGAATGAAGTCAAATGATAAAAAGCAATATAGTTGGATGAAATCACATCTATTTGTATCTTCTGTAGGTAAACACTAGTGTAGTGCGCTTGAGAGAATTTTTTAAAATTAGAGTCACTCTGATGGGGAACCAAAAATTGCATCTACAAAACTCAAAAATTTTCATTCTATATTTTCAAGTTTATTTTACACAGACTAGCCCGCAGGCGTAGTTACATTCAATCTGCAAACTCTAGCTCTCCATGCTTTCTCATTACAACGCTAGGTTTTTATAGAGGTCCCCGACCCCCTGTAACCTGCAATAACATTACAAAACATTTGCTAGGTTTTTATAGAGGCCCCTGACCCTCTGTCATCTGCCATCACAATCACAGACCTTCGTTGGTTTTTATAGAGGCCCCTAACCCTCTGTCATCTGTAATCTGCTTACAGAACAAAGGTCGCAGCCATTAACCTCTCGTTTGGAAGTAAAACAACGTAAGCAGGGCCAGGATGGCCCTCTGGCCTCGCAACTTCAACCCTGTTGCGGTTCTCTGACCCCTCTGCATGCCTTATGCCTGCCCTTTTATAATTTCTATGTGACGATCTGTCTTCCATTCGTGGCCCTTCATTTTAGATTCTCGTGCCTCTTTGTCTACTGTAACTCTTCGTCTTTGTTCGCTTTCACTACACCTTGGTGCCACGTGTTGTCTAGTGCTTCCACGTGTCATTCAATCGCCTCATTCTATAATGACCTTTCGAAAATATAGCATGTCGCGATATCGTGACATTTCTCTCTTCCTCATATTCTTCTCTTCCTGTCGTGATATCGTGACATGTCACGATATTGCAATGTTTTGGCTTCCCTGCACTCCTTCTCCCTTTTTGGTCGTGATATTATGACATGTCACGATATCATGACGTTTCCCTTCATCGCTACCTTCCTATCCTTTGGGTCGCAATATTGTGACATGTTGCGATATCGCGACATCTTCCTCCAATGCTGCCTTTCTTATCTTCAAGTCACGATATCGCAACATGTCGTGATATCATGACATTTGCCTTCTAATGTCCTGCTTTCCTGCACCTTGTCGCGATTTCATGATAGTCACAATTTTGTGATGACATTCCCAAGTCTTCCCTCGACTGTCTGTTCCTTGTCGCAATTTCATGACATGTCACGAAATCACGACATCCCAAGTATTCCCTCGTCTACCTGCTCCCTGTTGCGATTTCGTGACACATCGCGAAATCATGACATTCCATAGTGTCTCCTGTTTGGCTGCTCCCTTATCACAATTTCGTGACATGTTGTGAAATCACGACATTCCATAAGCATCTCCCCTTTGGCTGCTCCCTTGTCGCGATTTCACGACAGTCACAATTTTGCAACATGTCACGAAATCGTGACATTCCATAAGCGTCTCCCCTTTGGCTACTCCAATGTTGTGATTTCGTGACAGGTCGCGATTTCATGACATGTCACGAAATCATGACAATAACATAAGCATCTCCCCTTGGCTGTTTTCCATCATGATTTCGTGACACATCGTGAAATCGTGACCTCCTCAGTGACTTTTTCTCTCTCCTATCGACTGTCGCGATTTCGTGATGTAGCGAAATCGTGACAGTTTTTGCTTTGCATTTTCTCTCTCTCCTTTCTGAGTTGCAAAAACTTAGAAAAAATTTTGTTGACGCAAGATTGCTCTACTGCCCTCGGATGCTCCTGCATCAGACACCCGGGGTAGATGGAGAAGTGACCTTCACTTCTGCACTGTTCTGTCGCCTCTTCTACACAGGGACTCGAACTCTCATTAATCAACCCTCTATCTTCTCACCATTTTTCCATAGATCCTGGTGCACTGCTGCACGCTTAGAATCTTCTCACTCTGATACCACTTGATGGGGAACCAAAAATTGCATCTACAAAACTCAAAAATTTTCATTCTATATTTTCAAGTTTATTTTACACAGACTAGCCTGCAGGCATAGTTACATTCAATCTGCAAACTCTGGCTCTCCATGCTTTCTCATTACAATGTTGGGTTTTTATAGAGGCCCTCGACCCTCTGTAATCTGCAATAACATTACAAAAAAATTGCTAGGTTTTTATAAATGCCCCTGACCCTCTGTCATCTGCCATCACAATCACAGACCTTCGCTAGGTTTTTATAGAGGCCCTCGACCCTCTATCATCTGTAATCTGCTTACAGAACAATGGCCATAGCCATTAACCTCCCGTCTAGAAGTAAAACAATGCAAGCAGGGCCAGGATGGCCCTCTGGCCTCGCAACTGCAACCCTGCTATGGTTCTTTGACCCCTCTGCACACCTTCTGCTTGCCCTTTTATAATTTCTATGTGACGATCTGTCTTCCATTCATGGCCCTTCATTTTAGATTCTCGTGCCTCTTTGTCTGTCATGACTCTTTGTCTTCATTCGCTTTCACTGCACCTTGGTGCCACATGTTGTCTAGTGTTACCACATGTCGTTCAATGGCCTCATTCTGTAATGGCCTTTCAAAAATGTAGCATGTTGCGATATCGCGACATCTCCTCTCTTTTCCTCATCTTCTTCTCTTTCTATCATGATATCGTGACATGTCGCGATATCACGACATTTTGACTTCCTTGCATTCCTTCTCCCTTTTTGGTCATGATATCGTGACATGTCACGATATCACGACATTTCCCTTCATCACTGCCTTCCTCACCTTCGGGTCGCGATATCGCGACATGTCACGATATCGTGAAATCTTCCTCCAATGTTGCCTTTCTTATCTTCAAGTCACGATATCATGACATGTCATGATATCACAACATTTTCCTTCTGATGTCCCGCTTTCTTGCACCTTGTTGCAATTTTGCGACAATCACGATTTTGTGACATGTCACAAAATTATGACATTCCCAAGTCTTCCCCCCAGATGTCTATTCCTTGTCATGATTTTGCGACAGTCACGATTTCGTGACATGTCACAAAATCGCAACATCCCAAGTCTTCCCTCGTCTGCCTGCTCCCTATCATGATTTCACGACACGTCACAAAATCATGACATTCCATAGCGTCTCCCCTTTGGCTACTCCCTTGTCGTGATTTTGTGACATGTCATGAAATCACGACATTCCATAAGCATCTCCCCTTTGGCTGCTCCCTTGTCACCATTTCATGACATGTCACGAAATCATGACATTCCATAAGCGTCTCCCTTTTGGCTGCTCCAATGTAGCGATTTCGCAATAGTCACGATTTCGTGACATGTCGTGAAATCACGACAATAACATAAGCGTCTCCCCTTGGCTATTTTTCATCGTGATTTCATGACACGTCACGAAATCGTGACCTCCTTAGTGACTTTTTCTCTCTCCTACTGACTGTCACGATTTCGCGATGGAGAGAAATCATGACAGTTTTTGCTCTGCATTTTCTCTCTCCTTTCTCAGTTGCAAAAACTTAGAAAAATTTTTGTTGACGCAATATTGCTCTACTACCCTTGGATGCTCCTGCATCAGACACCCGGGGTAGATGGAGAAGTGACCTTCACTTCTACACTGTTTTGTCGCCTCTTCTACACAGGGACTCAAACTCTCATTAATCAACCCTCTATCTTCTCACCATTTTTCCATAGATCCTGGTGCACTTTTGCATGCTCAGAATATTTTCGCTCTGATACCACTTGATGGGGAACCAAAAATTGCATCTACAAAACTCAAATTTTCATTCAATATTTTCAAGTTTATTTTACACAGACTAGCCCGCAGGCGTAGTTACATTCAATTTGCAAACTCTGGCTCTCCATGCTTTCTCATTACAATGCTAGGTTTTTATAGAGGCCCCCGACCCTTTGTAATCTACAATAACATTACAGAACATTCATTGGGTTTTTATAGAGGCCCTCGACCCTTTGTCATCTGCCATCACAATCATAGACCTTTGCTAGGTTTTTATAGAGGCCCTCAACCCTTTGTCATCTGTAATCTGCTTACAAAACAATGGCCATAGCCATTAACCTCCTGTCTGGAAGTAAAACAATGCAAGCAGGGCTAGGATGGCCCTCTGGCCTTGCAACTGCAACCGTAATGCGGTTCTTTGATCCCTCTGCATGCCTTCTGCCTGCACTTTTATAATTTTTGTGTGATGATCTAGCTTCCATTTGTGGCCCTTCATTTTAGATTCTCGTGCCTCTTTGTCTGCCATGACTCTTCGTCTTCATCCGCTTTCATTGCACCTTGGTGCCACGTGTTGTCTAGTGCTACCACGTGTTGTTCAATGGCCTTGTTTTGTAACATCCTTTCAAAAATGTAGCATGTCACGATATCGTGACATCTCCTCTCTCTTCCTCATCTTCTTCTCTTCCTATCGCGATATTGTGACATGTCGTGATATCACGACATTTTGGCTTCCTTGCGCTCCTTCTCCCTTTTGGTCGTGATATCATGACATGTTGCGATATCGCAACGTTTCCATTCATCGTTGCCTTCCTCGCCTTCGGGTCGTGATATCACAACATGTCGCAATATCGTGACATCTTCCTCCAATGCTGCCTTTCTTATATTCAAGTCACGATATCGTGACATTTTCCTTCTGATGTCCTACTTTCCTGCACCTTGTCACGATTTTGTGATAGTCACAATTTTGCGACATGTCGTGAAATCGTGACATTCCCAAGTCTTCCCCCCGACTGTCTGTTCCTTGTCGATGATTTCATGATAGTCACGATTTCGTGTCTATTCCCAAGTCTTCCCCCCGGTTTTCTGTTCCTTGTCGGTGATTTCGTGATAGTCGCGATTTCATGACATGTTGCAAAATCATGACATCCCAAGTCTTCCCTCGTCTGCCTGCTCCCTATCACGATTTCACGACACATCACGAAATCATAACATTCCATAGTGTCTCCCCTTTGGCTGCTCCCTTGTCATGATTTCATGACATGTTGGGAAATCATGACATTCCATAAGCGTCTCCCATTTGGCTGCTCCCTTGTCGTGATTTCACGACAGTTGCAATTTCACGACATGTCATGAAATCACGACATTCCATAAGTGTCTCCCCTTTGGCTGCTCCAATGTCACGATTTCGCGATAGTCGCGATTTCGTGACATGTTGCGAAATCGTGACAATAACATAAGCGTCTCCCCTTGGCTATTTTTCGTCGCGATTTCGCGACACGTCGTGAAATCGTGACCTCCTTAGTGACTTTTTCTCTCTCCTATCGACTGTCGCGATTTCACGACGTCGTGAAATCGCGACAATTTTTGCTCTGCATTTTCTCTCTCTCCTTTCTGAGTTGCGAAAACTTAGAAAAAATTTTGTTGACGCAAGATTGCTCTACTACCCTCGAATGCTCCTGCATCA
>JAQPPZ010003407.1:0-21902 GCA_028583015.1 Wollemia nobilis
GTTGATGTGCATAAAACCGCCTTGTGCTTGGCTATTCAACCAAATTTTCTTCTTCTACGCAATAGTTTGTTCTTATTCGGAGAGCTCTCGTGAGACTCGTCTATAAGGGCATCTACCATATATGTAGCCTATTGAACTGTAGCCTCTTCTAAACCAACTTGTTCAGCTTCTGCATCAGCTATCTGTTCAGGGAATTCTGAAAAGTTATCAGATGCTGGTTGTATTTCTGTGACATCTATGCTACTTGGTCTATCTTCTTCCTCCATGACCTATTCTGCAGTTTCTTTCAAATGGATTCTTGTAGACCTCCTAGTTCCAGATGCAAATTTCTTCTTTTTGCTCTATTTTCTGGTGATAGCAGGGGTCATGGGTTCAGTTTTTGATGCCTTTGTTTCCCTTGTTTCACTTATCTGCTCTGATAAGTCAGTTGCAGCTTCAGCAAACCAAACTTTCTTTTGTTTTTTTGCTCTACTGCTAGTTCCAGATCCTCTTTTCTTTTGTCTCTTAGCCTATGAAGTTGATGGTTCAGGAGTAAGGTTTTCTGCTGCTGCTGTGGGGTGTAGTTCTGTAACAGCTTTAGGGGCACCTTCTGTAGCTTCTTCTGCAGCATCCTCTGCAACATTTTCTATAGCAACTTTTGCAATACTTTTTGCAGCAGCTGTTTCCTCTTTTGCAGCAACATCAGTAGTATTTGGCTCCTCTTCTTCCTCACTTTCATCCCAAAAAATGACATCATTTAGGTTAGAGTAAAACCTGTCAAAACTCCTAGGGTTTCCTCTAAAATGATGTTGGTAAATTAATTTAATAAGGCCATGATGGCAAAGGCTTCCTTTACCCTCCTGATATCTTTTTGCCATGTTCTTTAACTCTTGATACAAATACAGGGGAAGATTTACCCTAACTTCTGGTTATTGTCTACCATGTCTGAGATGGTTCAAAATTTGCAGATGATGCCCTAACAACAGCACATACTGCCCTTCACAGGTCAAAAACTTAATCACACAGGTGGCTACTTCATCCCAGGGTTTCTACAGGCTGGCTCTTTTTAACCCTTTGCATGTGTTGTTATGGGTTAAGTATTCGGGTTCTCTATCATTTTCTTCTACGAACTAATTAACTACATTTGCCAATGTGTTCTTGCCAGATCTAGTAATTGAAATTCCCTCTAATGGCAGCTCTGTAATCTGACTTAAAATTTTAGGGCTTACCTCAATAGACATGTCGTTGACATGTGCTCGGTTGTTTCTGAACATATGGGCAAACATTCCAGCTAAATCTTCAGAAGACCCATTGAATTTATCCATAAATGTCATAAATCCTTCATCTTCAAAAATCTGCACAACTGTCAAATTTTCTCAGAGGTAATTGGTGTCTGTAGGCTTTGTTCTAATCTTTCGTCCCATTTTTCTCTGTTTAAAAATCGTACACTACGGATGCTATTCTATTGCAGGATTTCTGGCTATTTTCTGTTGCAAATTTGTAGAGTTTTAAGTTAGAACCCTCGTTGCCCTGTTTCTCATCTTCTTCTTCTTCAGAATGAGCCACATTCTGTGCACTGTACCTCACAACACATCTTTGGAAAGAAGGATGGCACACATATCTACTTCTACACTGTACACCTATTCGTTAATAATTGCATGGATGTCCTTGCCATCAAATCCACCTCATTAGTTTTGTAGATTCTCACGTGCATGTTAATTGACATTAAAAACTGGTGGCATATGGTTGCAAATTCTCCGTATTTCCAATGAGTGCAAAAATAGACCATGTGCTTATTGACACGTGTCCCTTCTTCGCATGCAATTAAGAAAAAATATTGATTTTGTCAGAACTTATTTTTTTAATGCCACATGGAAATGCTCTTTCTGAAAATGCAAAAAAAAATTCATTTCAAAGATTATGACCTCATTCCGAAGACAGGTCTTCATTCCGAAGACAAATCCTCATTCCGAAGATTATGACCTCATTCCGAAGACAGGTCTTCATTTTGAAGACAAATCTTCTTTGCAAAATTTTCATTCCGAAGATCAATCCTCATTCCAAATATTAATCCTCATTCCGAAGATCAAGCTGTATTATGAAAGTAAATCGTCATTTCGAAGACAGACCCTTATTTCGAAGACAGATCTTCATTCCGAAGATAGATCTTCATTCCGAAGATGATGCAGCAAATCGTTATTCTGAAGACAAAGTTTCTTTCTGAAGACAAATTTTCATTTCGAAGATAAAGTTTCTTTCTGAAGACAAAGTGCAACATTCATTTTTCTGTCATTCTGAAGATAATCTTATTTCTGAAGATAATACAGCAGGCACTATTTTTGGCATTCTTGTTCCGAAGATTAGGCAGAAATCAATATTGTCATTCTTAAAACATGTTTTTTAAGTATGCCAACTCTTATGAATACCTTTTATGCTAATGGTTAATTGTCACATACTATATACCAATCATTTTACAATGAAGAAATGTAAGAAATATATACCTGATAAAAATAGTTAATGCCAGTTTTGAAGAATGACTGCTTTTGTTGATATTCTGCTAAGATTTTCTACAACATTTCAAAACAAGTGCACTAGGTGAATTTGTACAATGATGGTTCAAAAATTTCTCAAGGTTATGCATTCCAGAAAACTGGTTTTCATGCACACCAACTTAGTAGTGCCTTAAGAAAAGGTTTTCACTGCTGAGTTATTCATTTTTCTCTCCTTTTTTTTTTTTCTTGATTTTCCCCTTCTTTTTTTTTTTTTTTTTTTTACCTCTCATTTTCTCTTTTTTTTTTTTTTTCTTGATCCTGACTATGCCCATGAAGGAATTTCATGATTTCCCCAGAAACCATGCCCATGAAGGAATTCATACTCAGAATTTATTCATCTTTTTGTTTTCTATTTTTCTGATTTTTTTGTATTTTCTTTTTTTTTTTAAAACCACTGATCATGTTGATTTTTTTGAAGTGGAAGAAGGAATCTCTTCCACCTGCCTGTATCAAACTATCAAGTTGTTGCAAGAATTATTTTTTAGTCAGAGGTGTATGGTATACCCTGAGGCGATGTCCATTCACTACCAACTTTCTTCGTGACCCATCAATGGGGGATAAACGAGTTGCTCCATTGTTAAATACCTCTTCAATCCAGTAAGGTCAGTAAGGTCCCAACCATCTAGTTCTCAATTTTCTAGGGAAGTCTTCATATTGAGAATCGAATAGTAAAGCCCAATATCCTTATTGAAGTTTCCTCTGCTGAATGTGACTGTCATGCTACAGCTTCCTCTGCTCCTGAATTACCTCAGTTTGGTGCAGAGCATCCAATCTAAGTTCATACAATGCATTCAGCTGTAGAATCCTATCTGTCTGTGCCTACGACAAGTCAATTCCAATTTCTAGTGTTGTGCGTAATGTTAGTAGCTCAAATTCAATAGGTAAGAGAGGCTTTTTCCAAAGACTAGTTCATAAGGTGTGAATCCAGTAGTGGACTTCCAAGTAGTATTGTAGGCCCAAACTACTTCAGGTAGTTTTTCTAGCCAATTTTTCCTATGAAAATCTACTATTTTTGTCAAGATGCGTTCTAGTTCCCTGTTTGTTACTTCAACCTGGCCATTTGCTTGTGGGTGGTAAGGTGATGATTTCTTATGTTTGATTTCATACAATTCTGTAAATACTTTTGACTTTGGATGCAAATTGGGGTCCTTGGTCTGTGGTGATAGACCATGGAGCTCCAAATATCTAAAAAATTTGAGTATACAAGAAATCAGCGACCTTCTCTTCACGAGCATGTTTGAAAGCACGCACCTCTACCCACTTTGTCAGGTAATCAGTGCATACTAGAATATGCACCTTTTCGTGAGAAAGTGGATCAATAGGTCCTACAAAATCAAGCCCCCACCTCTCAAATGGTTCTAAAACCATTTGAGGTTGCAGTGGCATCTCATTTGTATGAGTGGGTTTCCCCATTCTTTGGCATGCATCACAATGCCTGATGTACTCTTTCACATCCTTGTGAAGATATGGCCAATAATATTCTATCCCCAAGATTTTTCTAACTATGTTTTTTACAGAATAGTGTCCACCTGAGGGTTCATCATGACAAGCTCTAAGGATATCATACACTTCATCCTTTCGGATGCACCTACGTAACACATGGTCAGGACTGCACTTAAAAAGCATACCCTTAATCCATTCAAAATAAGAACTCTGTTTGATCAATTGTTTTTTCTATTTTGAAGTAAAATGTGGAGGAACTTTCCCTATGACCAAATAATTGGCTATATCTACAAACCAAGGTGATTGAACTGATATAGCAAATAGTTTTTCATTAGGAAAAGTGTCATCAACTAATTCCCCTTCATCTGTGTTCTGCAACCTGGACAAGAAATCTACCACAACATTAGCTTTTCTTGGTTTGTTGATTATGGTGATATCAAATTCTTGCAGCAATAGCAACCAATGAATAATTCTTGCACTTACCATAGGTTTATTCATCAAATACTTAATGGTTGTATGATCTGTGTGAATAAATATTTGATAACCCGTGATATAATACCTGAATTTGTTGATGGCATAAATTATCGCTAGGAATTCTTTTTCAGTTGTTGTATAATTTTTCTCTGCTCTCGTCAAGTTCTTGCTAATGTTGTAGATGGTATAATGTTCACCATTATCAATTTGTCCTAATGTCTGCTCCAATTGTTGTATTGGATGCATCAGTCTGAATGTGAAATGGTAATGTCCAATTAGGTCCTCTGAGCACAAGTGGAGTTATCAATTTCTCTTTCAAAGCTTCAAATGCTTCCTGACACTTCGTAGTCCAGGAGAATTTAGAATCTTTAGTCAATAAGGAAAACATAGGACTGGCTATTGTACTAAAGTTGGGAATAAACCTGTGGTAAAAACCAATGTGTCCTAGGAAACTTTTGACATTAGTTTGAGTTTTAGGAGGAAGGAGATTCTTGATAATTTCAACTTTCTTTGGATCAACTTGGATCCCTTCAGGAGAGATGTGATGACCAAGAACTATCCCTTCCTTCATCATCATGAAGAATTTATCTGGATTTAAGGATAAGTGGTATGTTTCACAGCATGTTAAGACTTTATCAAGATTTTCCAATGTAAAATCAAAAGTTTGTCCACATACTATGAAATCATCCATGTAAATTTCAACACTTTTGGTGGTCAGATTAGCAAAAATTGCTAGGACTGCTCGCTAAAAAGTTGCTGGGGCATTACACAAACCAAAATGTAAAACCCTATAGGCAAATTTTCCCCATGGACATGTAAAAGTTGTCTTTTCTTGATCTTCAGGTGCAATCTAAATTTGATTATATCCACTAAATCCATCAAGAAAACAAAAGTATCTTTTTCCTAGCAAGAGTATCTAACACTTGATCTATGAAAGGTAATGGAAAATGGTCTTTGTATGTCACTTTATTCAATTATCTATAGTCTACACATACTCTCATTTTTCCATTTTTCTTAGGAACTATTACCAATGGAGAAACCCATTGGCTATCAGAAATTGGGTAAATGAATCCTACTTCCAAGAGTTTTTCAATTTCTTCTTTCACAATATCTCTTAAGGAAGGATTCAATCTTCTTTGAAATTGTCTGACTGGCTTGACTTCTTTAGTATAGATTATATGGGTACATATATTAGGATGAACTCCTGACCTATATTTGTAGTTCCAAGCAAAAGCATGAACATGCTTCTGCAAAACAACTATCAATTTTTCTTCCTCTTCCCTAGTAAGCTGGCTGTAGATGTTCAAAAATTTGCCTCGGCTGGACTTCTATTTGTTTTGTATTTAGAAGGACTGAATTCACTCCTTCATACTTGGTGTTTAAGGGATTAAGAGGACATTGTTGAGATGGGCGAAATGAAGCAGTTTCTATTTCATTGCTGCTTGAGGGAAGCATTTCTTGTATGGAACAGTGAGAAGGAAAAATCAGATGATGGTGCCATCCATGTGATAGTGAAACAAAGTTTCCTTGTGATAGCACTGATGATTCATCTTTAGATTTTTGATTCTCCTCATTACTTATCAACTGTTGGATATTTTTTGCTTCCCCTTCTAAACCTTGTTCATGCAGAACATTCATCAGGATTGTTTCATTTTCTATGTTTTCTGTGTCATTGAGGTCTTCTGTGTGTTCTCTTACTACTAAGGTAGCTAGTGTAGAAATGACCTCTTCTGGTTCCTCATCTGAGTCAGAAAACCATAACTGACCTGAAAATTTGCTAGATGGTTTTGCAGGAGGATATAAAGAAATTTGTTTCAGCTCAATACCATTTGAAATAGTCATATTTCTAGATCTGCAGTCTATGAAGGCTCCCCGTAGCTTGCAAGCCAAGGTCTTCCCAGAATAATGGGATATCCATGTGCTAAATTTCTTGGCTGTAAAACCAAAAAATCTGTAGGGAATTCCCAAGAAGAAACTTCTATAGGGACATCTTCAATGATTCCTTCAGGTTTTGCAACTGACCTATCAGCCATTTCTAAAACTATAAATGTGGGGTTGAGATGTTTGAGCTGTAATTGTTCCATTGTATCTTTAGTCATGACATTTATTGCAGCTCCTAGATCCACTAAAACATTTGATATTGGTACCGAACCTATGGTGACTCGTGATAATCGGGCTTCCTGGATCACTATACTTTGGAGGTAGTAGTTTTCCGGATAAGAGATCAGCTATCTTCCCTTCAACCTGCACAGTATTGAGGAATGCTTTCTTCTTTCTTCCTGCTCTTTTAATGCACAAATTTTGGACAGTACTATTAATTTTTGGTATTTCCTTAATGGCTTGCAATAAGGGTAATGAGATAGTCAGATTTTTGAGTTCTTTGACCAATTTTGACTCAGAAATTTTTGGTAATACATTAAGTCTTTTAGAATATGGAACTATCCTTGGTAATTGTTCTGCTTGTGTCTCTTTTTCTATTGTTGGATCCAATTTTTCTGTTTCTTTTGTTGGTTGGATTCTCTTTGGTTCTGATGATTCTTGCTCTTCATTATCTTTGGTTTCCATTAAAACTGGTTCAGGTACAACTTTTCCTAAACGGAGTTGAATGTCACTACAATCAAGAACATTAATTTCAATATTTTCTTCAGCTTCAGCCACATAGACAGGAGGTGTCTATCTTACACTATTTGGATTAGTGACTGGCTGAGCTGGAAATTGAGGTTGCTTCACTTGCTATGTTTGTTGTTGTTTATCTTGAAAATTCTGATTAGGTGCAGGCAACAAATGCTAAGTTTCACCTTGATTCCTTTGCTGCCTTGGATAGGACTGGCATTGCTGATTCCACTGTGGTTGGTTTTGCACCCAATGTGGATTAGTCTAATTTTGATTCCAAGATGGATTGTTTTGATTCCATGAGGGGTTGTTTTGATTTTGATTCCAATCTGGGTTACTCCAATTTGATTGTGGCCATTCTTGGGAATTTGTCCATTGAGGATAATTCCAAGGACGTTGGTGTGGTTCTGATTGTCCCCAAGGCATAGTACCAGGATTATGCCCCCAATTTGTAGGAAAACAAGGGGGATTTTGATATTGAGATAAATTCCCCCCTTGTTTTGGTCTAATATAGTTGAGTTCCTCAGTCTGGTTTTCTAACACAGTTTTGAGTTGTGGTAGCAGGTGGCATTGATTAGTTGAATGCCTTTTTGAACAGATACTACAAATGGCTGAGATGGTTGTTTTATTCAAAGGACATTCCTGCAAAGCATGTTTACTTCTACATATTGGGAAATAAATTGCCAAAGGTTCTATGTTTTTAGCTTTTATAGAGATTTCCCCTAAAGTAGTGTTTAGATGCACTAGGATATCAGTTTTGAAATTTGCAAGTTCCTCTATTAGGTCCTTTACATCAGTACCATTTGTGTGGATTTTTCTTCTTCTTTGCTTAGTGCGAGAGTAATTCCTGTAGAGATCCATAATTTCCTCATTATTGAGAGTGGTTACATCCCATTTTCCCATTAAATCTAGAACTTCTCTGGATTCATCTTGCAATCCTCTCAAAAATATGGTTTTATATAATTCTGGTTCTACTAGTCCACATCTCCTTTGAACAAAGGAGAACCTATCATGGTAATCTTCCAAGGTCTCATCATCTTCCTGCTTGATTCTAAATAACTCATCCTTTCTATTCCTTACATGGCAGTATTCCTAATATTTGTCTAAAAATACAGTCTCCATTTGATCCCAGGTTCTTATGGAATTTGGCTCTAAGCTCATGAACCGGCGTAATGCTGAATCCTTGAGAGTTGAGGGAAAAACCTTAAGTTTTTTATTGTTATTTATATAATCATAGGTCCGACACACTACCTTGAATTCAAACAAAAATTGGTCAGGATCTTCAGATACAACACCTCGGAAGGTTGGAAGTACTGAAGATGAAATGGTCTTCATGGGAGAGTTTTGTGTTGGATTTAGATGAATAGGATATTCAAATGTTTTGGATGGTTGGAGTATATCCTAATCATCCCCTGCATTATGAACATAGCCATGCTGGCCATATACATTGCCTCCTTCTGCCATAGTTTCTTATTTCCTAGGATAAGTTAAAGCTTCCCAAATTGTTTTCTCAAGAGGTCCAAGCTTTTCTGTTGATGAGTTTGATGAATTATCTTCCTTAAGATATTCTGTTGATACAATTGGTGATTTTTCTCTCTCAAAATGTTTTACTGATGGTGATAATGGTGATTTTTCTATCAATCTTTTAGGTAGTTCAAACACAGGTGATTCACCCCTCAGGTGTGAAGATCTCCTTAATGGGACAAGCCAGGGATCCTTTGGGGTCTCCCTAGACTTATTCATGTTTACTCCTAAATGACATAAATTAAGTCAATAGTTGTTATCTTACTCTACTGTTATATTCAGATTTTAACCTGAATGTTCATAGTTTAGTCTGATTACAACTATTGGACTATTTGTTTTCTTCTGACAACACTATATCCCTGGAAACGGTGCCAAAATGATGCATAGTCGTTATACCATCATTAATTCTCAATGAATCTGTCAATCCAGGGTAGTGTACAAGGCTATCTACGGGAGAAGAAGTGAAATAGCTATAACTTAGGTCAATCTAGGGCAACAAGTCTTTATTGGTGGAACTAGTTTTGTGGGGGTTTTGGAACATTCCTATCTCTAAATTGCATGAATTAAATCTTAGTCTAAGTTGCAGAATTGGAAACTAATCACTAACTATAGAAATGAAGTCCTAATTACAATTGCAGAATGAGACCTAATTATACTACAGAATTAACAGTTGCAGAATTGAAAGTCTGATCCTAATTGCAGAAAGGAAATCTAATTACTTTTGTAGTAATGAAAGTCTAGATCTAATGTGGAAATAAAAACTATCAAAATTCTATAACAGAAGGTTGTCAATCTTCTATTCAGATTTTGACAGCAAAACATAAAAATGCAGGAAATTGCTGAAAAATAGTAAATTCTGGAAATAACAACCTGAAAATAAAGTGGAAACTTTTTTGAAAGTAAGATTGCAACTAAAAGCTTTAAGCACAAGATTAAAATTAGCATAAATAAACTAATACTACAATTATTGTCAACTATTTACAAGCAATTTGACATAACAAGTTCTAGGACTCATTCTGACTGCAAAAAAATCAGAATAAAAACCTACTTTGTTAGTCCTCCTCCTAGGTCTGGAAGTGGCCAACCTCTTTGTCCAGAAGAAGGTGTAAGTCTCTCTCTTTTTCTAAATCTTAATCACACTCATTTACAAGTAATTTGAAATAGAACTGGTGCACTTTATTGATCAAAAGACATGATTACAAGAATTTTGCTGAAAAACTGTTACAGGACTGTAATAGTCAATTTCTAGTTATACTCTGTATTTTTTGCTAGCTTCCTCACTCTATTTTCTATCTATCTGCTATTACTACCCAACTCAACCTGAACGGGAGCAATATTTATAGCTATCCTATGATCTGATTACAAACAAAGAATATCTCAAAAGATCTAATCCTACAATGCTGCAACAATTTTTGGTTTTATCCTAGAAGAGGACTAAAACCTGATCTTTCCCTTAATGATGGCTTTGGTCGGAAATGACGGCAAAGATAGATGGAAGATATTTCTCTTTACTTTTTCCAACCTTTATTTCCCTTTTATCAGCTTCAAAAATCGGTCAAAAGGTCAAAAACACATTCTGTTCTTCATTTCAAAGATAAGTGGCTTCATTCCGAAGATAGTGCAGTTTTCATTCCTTGTGTGTGCAGTTTTAAGTGGCTACGCTATGAAGCGCTTGATTGATGTGACCTTTCCCTGTAGGCTTTTGAGCTGCTTGATGGTAGTTGGGGGAAGCATTTCAAGGATTGCCTTGAATTTGTTTGGGTCCACCTTGATGCCTCACTTTGAGACTATGAAACCCAAGATTTTTCTAGATGTGACACCAAATACGCACTTCTTGGGATTCAGTCTGACTTTATGTTCCATGAGGTGATCGAGGATCTTGCTTAAGTCATCGAGATGATCTAGGCGCAAAAGAGATTTGGCCAACAAATCATCCATGTAATCTTCCAAATTTTTATGCATGTAATCATGGAAGATGTATGTCATGGCACGTTGGTAGGTGGCGCCAACATTTTTAAGGCCAAAGGGCATGACCTTATAACAAAATGTCCCCCAAGGCATTATGAATGCCATTTTTAGTTGGTCCTCGGGATTGATACAAATTTCATTGTATCCTGAGAAAACATCCATGAGGGAAAGCATTTCATGGCCCACTGTAGTGTCTACCAATGCGTCGATGCTTGGCAAGGGAAAATCATCCGTAGGACTCGCTTTGTTTAGATCTCAAAAATTAGTGCATATGTGAATCCTCCTGTTGGGCTTTTTGATGGGCACCATGTTGGACAACCATGGTAGGTAATCCACGTAGATGATAAACTATGCATCCAACAAATTTTGTAATTCATCTTTGACCATTAAGGCCACTATTGGGTGCATCTTATGTAGTTTTTTCTTAACTGGCTTAACTGTCAGATCAAGCATTAGATTATGCATGACTAGCTGTAGATCTAGCCCCGACATGTCTCTGTAGGACCATGCAAAAACCTCCTTCTTCTCTTTGAGAAGGTTAATGTAGTCGGCTTGCTCTTCGAGGGATAAGCTTACCCCCAGCTTGATAATCTATGGATTCATTAGATTAGAGTTGATGTCTACGTCAGTCGTCTCCTTGATCAACATGTGGGATCCATCCTCCAATTGGTGTGGAGTTGGGATCAAATGGATATCATTTGCTGAGTTTAAATCTACATTGGGAACCTCGGGTTCCTCTTCAGCATGGAATATATCCTAATTTGGCCTTGGGGTAAAATGAAGCATTTTATCAAAATTTTAGTACTCTGATGGGGATGGAGGTGAATTGACGCGATCCTAGTCTATGGCACCTATGTCTAGATACAATGACTATGCTGGATCAGTTAGGTTATGGATGGGCATGGTTAAGTCAATGGATATCATGTTGATAAAATGATTTTGGTCTCCATTACCGTGGGTATGGTGACTCAGACATTCTAAATGTTCTCTATGCTTTGGGTCTGGCTCTGGAGGTATTGGCATGAATGGATCGGCCCTATGTGTGGATAGGAATACAGGGTCTACCCTCGGCATTGATGTCACTATAGGGTCTATGGACGGAAGGTATTCTCTGTATGCCCAAAGAGGTAGATTAATCACTTATTCCCACTATGCTGGGGTTATGTGCCACTCATGCCCTGGTACTATGTTTAGTTGTTCAAATACGTTGTCAATATCCAAGGGGTATTGTTGTTGCATCTTTCACATGTGATTAAGATATACCATCTTTGTTTCATCTTCATAATCATTTTCAGAGATCCAAAGACCTTCGTTGGCTTCGATAATTATTTGAGGTATTAATGGCTTGTCCTACTCAAGCAAATTGATCTGGCCCCATTGTGGTTGTTTCGCTCTCCATGGGGGGACCTGATTTTCTTGAAGTGGCACTTGCTCAATTGGAGCATCCAAAGGGAACATTGTCAAGAGGCTTTCTTGATAATCATCCATGGGGATCACTTGTGAGTGATTGCTATCTGACTCGAAGGGGTCATAAGATGCTGGTTCATACTCTGACTCATATTTTGAAGATCCTTCCTGACCTTGTCTACACCCTCCTTGAAAGTGAGCTCTCGAGCTTTCTCCTCTCTCGAGTGAAGGGAAAGGGTTGTTGAGGTCAACAAGGTTGGTTGTCAATAATGGGAGGTAATCCCCTAGTGTATATGTTGTGTTAGGGTTGGCATACGGATCTAATGCCAATTCCCCCTTGTTGCCTATCCCTAGGACTTGCATGTTATCTACCAAGATGTCCAAGGGTAGAGGGTGGTTGAACCCTACCCCTAATTTGTCATATTGCATCTAATATCTTGGTTGGCAAAGGACCCGCAATCCTTGCTTATATCTGCCTAACCCATATCCATGCCAATTGCATTGGCCAAGATATCTCAAAGCAAAATCTAGGTTGGAAAAATAGTTGACATCTTCTACAAAGGACTCTTCATCTTCGTCCTCTTGTATGCATGACTCAGTACCATGATCAAGGCCTCCATACACAAAGTTTGTTTGGTTCGATAGGTAGCCTAGAGGAACAATAGTATCGATGGGGAGACGAGGTCTCCCCATGTCCTACATGGACTCCAGTGTAGGTGTTGCTACAATATTTCACACCAGATACTCCCCTAGGCCCATATTGGTCATTTCAATAGTGATTTTTGGTGATTGAGGGGGAGGGAACATAAGTTCTTCTGGAGTCCACTCCATGTCGGGTGAACTAGGAGCCTTGACTTCCATTATGCTAGGTATCTCCTCAGTAGATACATTTGATACTGATGGTGGTGACTCTTCTAGGGGTTTCTTCCCTTTGTTCTTCTATGTGGCTACCATAGGTGGCATCGTTGGTGAAGGACCAACTGATGAATATGGACCTTTTTTAGATGGATTCAACTGAAAAATCCAAATGCATTGATGGAAGGGTCAATTGTGGCATCAGCTGCACCACATTGCAATACTTGAAGGGTTCTAAGTCCACCAGGACTACATGCACCTCCCCTTCAAATGCATTCTTTAAGCACTGATGAGCTATCGAAGGGACATACTTCATGTCCTTGATCCATGGCTGACCCAACAAGATGTTATAGGCCATATCACCCTCCAAGATGTGGCACAATGTAGGTATAGTCTTTTGTCCCACTTGGATGGGTAGGAAAATTGTGCCAACTATCGAGCATATTGCATCATTGAATGCTTGCATTGTATATGTGGAAGCCGTGATGTGAGATGCTGGCAACTTCAAATTTTTCAATGTTGCTATTGTAATGATATTATTAGATGAGCCAGTGTCTACCAATACCCTCTTATGTAGAATCTCATTGACCTACATGATAACATGTAGGGGTAGATATGCCATGTCATTAACCACTAATTTCACTTCATCTTCTTGAAAGGTGATGATTGGCTCAGTGCATCGTTTGACATGTCCCATAAAGTTGTTGAAGGAATTTGCTTCGTGGGTCTACAACTTGATGGCTTTCAATATCTCCATTAGAGCCTCCCGATGGGGCATTGATTGTTGTATGAGCTTGTATATGGAGAGCCTAGCCAACGTGGTCCTTAATATCTGAGTGAGTTTTGTCTGAACTGTGGTCATGGATCTAGGCAGAGGAGGTTGTGTAAGATGTTGTGGTTGTGACGTTGTTGGTACCTCACCTGTAGTTGCTGTGGGGGTAGCTGTGCTAGGATACCTCCTATTTCGAGTCACTATACTGATCATCCCTACATACCCCCCCATGGGGAAGTTTTGTGTGACCTCATTGACTTGTAGGGTCTTTTCCTGTGCATCATGGGCAGGCAAGGGGTCCTTAAAGACCTCAATTTGTTGGTTGCTTGGTGACATGGGATTATCCACCGCTAATGTCTTGTTATCTATTAGGTCTTGCACTAAGCCCTTAAACTTCCAACATGCATTAAGGTCATGTCCTTTCTACCTATGGAACCTATAGTAAAAATATTCCCTATAGCCCTTATGTCTTGGCGTGCTAGGATATATGGGTTGAATCTCGGGCAGCTTGATAAAGTTTACCATTGACAAGCTGTCAAACAGGGAATCTTTGGACTCTGTGTAATGTGTGAATTGTTGCCTAGGTTGATGCGGTTGATTTCATTATTACCTCTAATTTTATTGGTCATAATTGTTAAGAGTCATCGCATGATAGTTAAAATTTTGGGGTTGTGTTGCTTGTGCAGTCTTAGGGATGTTGATAGCAACCTGATTGACCACAGCGGGTTTCTGTTGCATGGTCCCTATTTTGGTGTTCTTAGACCATTCTTTCTTCTTTGGCTTGGCTATCTTGCCATCCTGAATCTTGATATCTTCAATTATTTTGGCTTGTGCTAGAGCTTCCTCTAAGGTGGCATATTGCTACAGCTGCAATAGCATAGAGATCGATCTCAAATAGCTCTTTGAGAACATTTGTGTGAGGTCAGACATAGGAGGGAGGTAGGGTAGCTTAGAAAGTAGAGTCCTCCACCGATTACCATAGGCCACCATGGTTTCTTCCTCATATTTCCTGAGGCTAGCTAGGTCACTTAGTGATGCCTTCTTCTTGGTGTTGAAGGTGAAGCATTCGAGGAATGCATCCACTAGTTGATCTAAGTTGCTAATGTTGTGCTTTGACAATTGAGTAAACTAATCCAAGGCAGGGCCTGCAAACGTGGTGATGAATGTTCTTAACAACAAAGCATCATTATATTGAATGCCAAAGCATTAGCTTAGGAATCATGATCTTGGGCATCCTCCTCACCTCTAAAGATTTCCAACTGAGGCAGCTTAAAGTGTTCAGGGTAAGGGGGTGCAGGCATTGACGGATGCATAATATGACTATGGAGTTGGCATAACATGGGTTTTTGGGGCCTAGAAGTCTTGTTTTCCATAGACTCCAAACAATCTAGCAACACTTTATATGCATTGAAAGATTTAATCTCTTCCTCTTTAGTTTGATCCTGTTGTGGGTTGTGGGAAACTTGAGGCCTATGGAGGGGCAACTGGATAGCAGCCCCTCCTCCTTGGTAGGGTGTTTCGGCCTGCTCTTCTTCTTGCTCATACTCCTTATAGGACTCTTGAGGAGTTTTAGGATGAGACCTATAACCATGGGTGGGTCCCCATAGGGGGTGCCCATCATTTTTCTTTGGAGTGGTCTCCCATTCAGGTCTAGGAGGTCTCAGAGGTAGCACTTGGTAAGGTCACAGGGACCTGTCTCACACCAAGAGGTTGTGCATCTCATATGGTTTTTCTCTTTGGGTGTGAGGGGTTGGAACCATCTTAGGCACCATGTTATGGAGCAGCTCATCTATTTGGCATGGAATGTGCTCTTTGCTAAGGCAATATAGATGCTCTAGCTGCTGTTGGTCTTGCTCAAGTTGCGTGATCTACACTTTGTGGGTGGCATGTCTGGCAACTGCTAGGTCTATTTGTTTTGCCATATTGAGTTTGGGAGGCCTAGATGCCTCTCCTACATATTTATCTTTGTCATGATGATCCAATATCTCTATAGGTCACTTCCCTCTATCGAGGTTGGTAGCATTGCTATCGTGTTGTGTATTGCTCTTGAGGAATGTAATGGTCTTCCTCATGCTCCCTTTCATTTATGTGAAAGGGGTGGGCAGAGTTGGCTCGCCCTGCTTGAAGCACCTTGTGCTCTAGATTTTTTTTATTGTTCCTAACAATGATGAGGGGTAAATGAGGGATGACATAATCATGTGGCCTCTCCTCGTGGACCCTCTATTGTTCTAGCACTTCATCGCACGATGGCCACTCATATCGAGCTTCTAATGGAGCCTTCCAATTTATATTGAGTGCCACATGTAAGGACTCCTCTTGAAAGGGTCTATGTTGGATGAGAGTGCCCATCGAAGGGGTGCCCCTATGGTTCCATTCTAAAATGGCATGATGTGGGCTCTCTTATGGGCTGGGCCACCAAGGTAGAATGACCAAGTCCTTGGGGCTGTAGCGAAGGCGACTTATGCCCCCTTGTACACTCTTCATAGCTTTCATCCTTGATTGGGCTTGGATACGGGTGTACACCATGGTGGTGTTTTCCTACAAGATGCATAGATTTTTATTTTTTTTTATGATTTTTATGCTACACTAAATAGAAAATATCACACACGTGAAGCAATGATTATCTTGTTTAAATATTAAAGGTGTGCCCTAAACCTGGTTTAGTGTGTTTTGATTTTGTTTTGAAATCTTTTATAAATGACATTTAAATGCAATATGATGGCTCTTATTGATGCGTAGTCGTTATACCATCATTAATTCTCAATGAATCTATCAATCCAGGGTAGTGTACAAGGCTATCTACGGGAGAAGTGAAACAGCTATAACTTAGGTCAATCTAGGGCAACAAGTATTTATTGGTGGAACCGGTTTTGTGGGGGTTTTGTAACATTCCTATCTCTTAGTCTAAGTTGCGGAATTGGAAACTAATCACTAACTACAGAAATGAAGTCCTAATTACAATTGTAGAATGAGACCTAATTATACTGCAAAATTAATAGTTGCAGAATTGAAAGTCTGATCCTAATTGCAGAAAGGAAATCTAATTACTTTTGCATTAATGAAATTATAGATCTAATGTGGAAATAAAAACTATCAAAATTATGTAATAGAATGTTTTCAATTTTCAGTTCAGATTTTGACAGCAAAACATAAAAATGCAAGAAATTGCTGAAAAATAGTAAATTCTGGAAATAACAACCTGAAAATAAAGTGGAAACTTTTCTAAAAGTAAGATTGCAACTAAAAGCTTTAAGCACAATATTAAACTTAGCATAAATAAACTAATACTGCAATTATTGTCAACTATTTACAAGCAATTTGACATAACAAGTTCTAGGACTCATTCTGCTGTAGCAAAATCAGAATAAAAACCTACTTTGTTAGTCCTCCTCCTAGGTCTGGAAGTGGCCAGCCTCTTTGTCCAGAAGAAGGTGTAAGTATCTCTCTTTTTATAAATCTTAATCACACTCATTTACAAGTAATTTGAAATAGAACTGTTGCACTTTATTGATCAAAAGACATGATTACAAGAATTCTACTGAAAAACTGTTACAAGACTGTAACAGTCAATTTCTAGTTATACTCTGTATTTTTTGCTAGCTTCCTCACTCTATTTTCTATCTATCTGCTATTACTACTTGGCTCAACCTAAATGGGAGCAATATTTATAGCTATCCTATGATCTGATTACAAACAAAGAATATCTCAAAAGATCTAATCCTACAATGCTGCAATAAATTCTGGTTTTATCCTAGAAGAGGACTAAAACCTGATCTTTCCCTTAATGATGGCTTTGGTCGACAATGACGACAAAGATATATGGAAGATATTTCTCTTTACTTTTTCCAACCTTTATTTCCATTCGACTTCAAAAATTGGTCAAAAGGTCAAAAACACATTCTGTTCTTCATTCCGAAGATAAGTGGCTTCATTCCGAAGACAGTGTAGTTTTCATTCTGAAGATCGCTCATTTCGAAGATACTGCATTCTCATTCCGAAGATCGCTCATTCTAAAGATACTACATGCTTCATTCTGAAGATCCGCTCATTTCGAAGACGTTGCATTCTTCATTCCGAAGATCCTGTTCATTTCGAAGATACTATGTTTCTTCATTTCGAAGATATCTGTTCATTCCGAAGATACTTCGAAATGAACAAATGTATGCTTTTCCATTGATTTCTTCTACATATCTCAAGTGGGTTATCTCCTAAGATCAAATTCTAATGGTCTTCATCCCTTTTCTCATGTGAATTCCATGCCTTGCTATTTATGGACAGCTGGCTAGAATTTACATGGGAAAGACCAGTTTTTGATGCACAGCAACAATTTGCTTGCACTATTGCCAGATTTAGGTGAAGTAAATGCTTGAAACAAATCAAAATATGATTAGTGAAATGCTGCTATTATTCTAAGCATATCCCATTGTAGCAAATCATAGCAAAAAGAACACAAAACTATGCAAAAAGCTGTAAAATCAGCATATAATATTTCAAATACATTGATCATGCAAAATGGTTAATATACAGCATATTAAATCAACTTAAATAACATATCAGATAAAACATAAGAGTTTATAGGCATTTTTAGTGTACAAAACATGTTATGATTGAGGCATTTGCAGGCCTCATCATTTTCCCCCCAACTTATATTAATGCATGTCCTCATGCATTCTGTTGGGCTATGGAATCACATATATCCATGTTTAGATTCCATGACCTGTAGAATAACTTCTTGCCTATGTAATACCCCCTGGTTTCCTGAATGTTTCTGAGCCAATATTCAAATTGTTCATCAGGCTGGGCATCTTCCTTAAAGTAGAATGGAACTGGAGTAATGATGGTTGGAGGCCTGAACCTGAGACCTATCCAGTTATGTTGCATGATTTGGATCAGTTGGACTACACCTTCTGCTCTTCTTCTGGACCACTCTAGATTGATGGGGGAGATAGGTTCTCTTTTTTTTAAAGACATGGAAAGTTCATTCCATCTATCTCTGCATACTGATAATGCTGGGAAGAAATTGTGATCACAGAAATTGTTAAATTTGATTACACAGTCCCTCAAATTGTTCAAGTACATTCTCTTAATATCATCCCTGTTCATCATTGAGAAGTGCTGCTGAGTGATATTTAGGTGATTTGGCTGGATTGCTCTGACTAACAACTCAGCCCTTGTTTCAATCACTTTATTCTCGCCTTTTCTCATGATCCCAATAAAGCTGATTTTGCATAGTAGACATGAATGCTCTCAACTGAACATCTCCAATGTAGATTTGAGGATGAGAGTCAACTTCCTCTAGAATGAAGAAACTATGCAAAAATAGTTCACACAAAATATTTTTCTGCTCAAAAGGACTGTCAAAATATGCCTCTAAAAAATCTTCAATAGTGTCCAATTTGTATGGAAGGTTTGAAGTAATCCTCATGACTTGCCATCTAAGGTATTTTTCCTTCAAAATAAGGCTATAAAATCTGGCTGGCCGTCTAAATTGGACTAAAAACTCAATAATTTGGCACAAGTCAAATACCTTTTCTTTCAATGCCTAAATTTCTGTGTCTTTGGCTTCTAGCTATTTTGCTTCCAGTTTGAATTTTTAAGTTTTATTAGCAAGCTATTCATATCTAATCATCCAGCTAGCTATGTCTGCATTGTACTGTTCTAGGGACACAGTATTAGGTGGTCTTACTATAGGGGGGATCCTAGGCAACAGATTTATCTGAAATCCTTTTTCTGCCACTTCCACTTGGTTCGTTCATCTGTCAATAACTCTACTTGCACCCCCTTATTTGCTATTTCTATGGGGTTGTCATCGGATAGTATTTCTACTTGTACCCCCTTATCTACTGTTTCTATTGGAAGTGTAACAAGTTGAAATGCAGGGACCTCAGTAGGAGTACTTACTTGAGCATTTTCTTGCTGTTGGGACTGTTCCTGTGTTGGTGGTTCATTTTCAACATCTTTTGCAATATTTCTCACCATTTTTGAAGCATTTTCAGAACAAGAAGGCACTGCTTCAGAATGAACAGACAATTCTTCAGAATGAAGGAGTGTTGTTTCAAGATGAACTTCTATGTCTGCCTCAATAGAGTCATCTGCTCTTGATAAACCCAGAAGCAATTGAACCAAATTATCTTCATCATGGGACATACCTGGCTGTTTTTCAGATTGTGACAACAACAATTGTTTTAGTTCTACCACTTCCTGTTGAAGTTCTATAATTTTTCTTTCTTGCATCTCAATGATGCTTTCTTTCTCTATGATCCATTTGGTCTGTGTTTTGACAACACTTCTTGATGCCCTCAGCTGCTCAGTGATGTCTTCCACTTCTATTTTTGCTTCAGAAGTTGATGTAGACAAATCAGTTACAGTTGGCTGTTCAACCAAATTTTCTTCTTCTACTGCAATAGTTTGTTCTTGTTCAGGAGGCTCTGTGAGACTGTCTATAAGGGCATCTACCATATATGTAGCCTGTTGAACTGTAGCCTCTTCTAAACCAACTTGTTCAGCTTTTTCCTCAGCTATCTGTTCAGGGAATTCTGAAAAGTTATCAGATGCTGGTTGTATTTCTGTGACATCTAGGCTACTTGGTCTATCTTCTTTCTCCATGACCTGTTCTACAGTTTCTTTCAAATGGATTCTTGTAGACCTCCTAGTTCCAGATGTAAATTTCTTCTTTTTGCTCTATTTTTTGGTGATAGCAGGGGTCATGGGGTCAGTTTTTGATGCCTTTGTTTCCCTTGTTTCACTTATCTGCTCTGATAAATCAGTTGCAGCTTCAGCAAACTGAACTTTCTTTTGTTTTTTTGCTCTACTGCTAGTTCCAGATCCTCTTTTATTTTGTATCTTAGGCTATGAAGTTGATGGTTCAGGAGTAAGGTTTTTTGCTGCTGCTGTGGGGTGTAGTTTTGTAATAGCTTTAGGGGCACCTTCTGCAGCTTCTTCTGCAGCATCCTCTACAAAATTTTCTGTAGCAACTTCTGCAATACTTTTTGTAGCAGCTGTTTCCTCTTCTGCAGCAACATCAGTAGTATTTGGCTCCTCTTCTTCCTCACTTTCATCCCCAAAAATGACATCATTTAGGTTAGAGTAAAACCTATCAAAACTCCTAGGGTTTCCTCTAAAATGATGTTGGAAAATTAATTTAATAAGGCCATGATGGCGAAGGCTTCCTTTACCCTCCTGATATCTTTTTGCCATGTTCTTTAACTCTTGATACAAATACAGGGGAAGATTTACCCTAACTTCTGGTTGTTGTCTACCATGTCTGAGATGGTTCAAAATTTGTAGATGATGCCCTAACAACAGCACATACTGCCCTTCACAGGTCAAAAACTTAATCACCCAGGTGGCTACTTCATCCCAGGGTTCCTGTAGGCTGGCTCTTTTTAACCCTTTGCATGTGTTGTTATGGGTTAAGTATTCAGGTTCTCTATCATTTTCTTCTACGAACTGATTAACTACATTTGCCAATGTGTTCTTGCCAGATCTAGTAATTGAAATTCCCTCTAATGGCAACTCTGTAATCTGACTTAAAATTTTAGGGCTTACCTTAATAGACATGCCGTTGACATGTGCTCAGTTGTTTCTGAACGTATGGGCAAACATGCCAGCTAAATCTTCAGAAGACCCATTGAATTTATCCATAAATGTCATAAATCCTTCATCTTCAAAAATCTACACAACTGTTGAATTTTCTCGGAGGTAATTGGTGTCTGTAGGCTCTGTTCTGATCTTTCACCCCATTTTTCTCTGTTTAAAAATCGTACACTGCGGCTGCTATTCTACTGCAGGATTTTTGGCTATTTTCTATTGCAAATTTGTAGAGTTTTAAGTTAGAACCCTCGTTGCCCTGTTTCTCGTCTTCTTCTTCTTTAGAATGAGCCGTATTCTATGCACTGTACCTCACAACACGTCTTTGGAAAGAAGGATGGCACACATATCTACTTCTGCACTATACACCTGTTCGTTAATAATTGCATGGATGTCCTTGCCGTTAGATCCACCTCATTAGTTTTGCAGATTCTCACGTGCATGTTAATTGACATTAAAAACTGGTGGCATATGGTTGCAGATTCTCTGTATTTCCAATGAGTGCAAAAACAAACCATGTGCTGATTGACACGTGTCCCTTCTTCGCATGCAATTAAGAAAAAATCTTGATTTTGTCGGACCTTATTTTTTTAATGCCACGTGGAAATGCTCTTTCTGAAAATGCAAACAAAATTTCATTTCGAAGATTATGACCTCATTCCGAAGACAGGTCTTCATTCCAAAGACAAATCCTCATTCTGAAGACTATGACCTCATTCCGAAGA